>JABFPJ010004161.1:0-14409 GCA_022817425.1 Gryon sp. ZL-2020
GTCTTAAAATATTCTCCCACAATCCAAGAATGGCGCTCTGGTCGTTTTATACTAATTTATTGTTAAATATTATTAATATAACAAAAGACACTAACTCCGTGGCAGCAGAACTTCGCCTTTACCTTAACTGGATAATTTATTCTTGTATTTCTAGTTAGAACTAATTTGACAACTTACATTATTAAAAATGGTTCATCAAAATACTTTGTCACAATCTGTAACCTTAAACTATAATTTATATTATATGTATACTGCAATTATAGTTCGTATAGCAGAATAGTAAATTGTATTCTGAAATTTTGAGTCATCAAAGGTTCACGCAGCTTAGCTCAATTAATCAAAATAAACGCATCGCGAAAGAATTCAATTTGTTGACTTGGATCGTGTATGAAGCGCGCGACACGCAAAGCATTTTCCGTTTGTGCAAATCATGACGCGGTTGCGACAGTCGCTGTTTACCCCGGCAGTCTTCAATGAATGCCTTAACAGAGCGAAGATAATCGAGTATCGCGGCGCAGTTTAAAGATGAATTGCAGAAACAACCCTCGCCTCGTTAATAACTGAGGGCGGCGTGCTGCAAGCGCAAAAGCCCGGCGTCAAATTATGCAGATCACCTGTTACAAGCAACGCTGTTAAGATGCGTCAAACGCCACCCGCTAAGATAACACACGTGAAGTATCTCGTTTGTGCGAGATTTCGACTCAGCGAAAATCACTTTAACATACGCGTGTACACCCGAAACCTACAGCTGCTTTCGTAGTTTCAATTTTGCTGTTTATTTCATATAATTGTACCCAACTGTGCCGCTTTTTCACTTATCTTAAAGAAAATGAATAAAATGATGATGTATCTTTTTTGAAATAGAAATTAATTCGAAGATTTTTAAAATTAAGGTGATTCTTCAGCCGTATTTAAGAACACAAAGGACAAAGCTAATATGCAATCAATTATCAGGAACGAGAAGAAACAAATTCAATTGAGGAATCAATTTATAAGTTATAAAATATTTGCTTTTATATATGTATTTATACACAAATTATAGATTCTAAATTAATTCATCTATAAACTCTTCCCTTAGTTTTCTTTACCATTTTTTAATTCATTGTTCATTAAAATAATGTAAAGATTTGTTTTAAAAAAAGGGTTTTCAATTAATTAATCACTTTGTTTGTCAGGCAAAAATGTCGGTGTCTCATCAATTACCATACCAACGAGGCGAAAAACGAATAATGCACAAAACGAACTTGGCCGACGTTCAATGATGCCGATAATAAGGACGAGCTCATCGGCAACTTTGTTCATTAACAAAACAAAATTGTTCACGTAAGAAACTGCTTTTCGTCACGTGTATTTGCAAGTCATACTTCTGAAAGGCTGCTTTCATTGCCAAGTAATATGTAGCGGGTCTGAGTAGGCAGAGAGTCTGCGACTATACCTACAACCCACATTACTACAAATTTCGTGCAATCCATCGCTCCATTTTCGTTCATTCTTGTGGACATTTTCTTTTCTCTTATGCAAAAAAACGTTGACATATTTTTTCGTCGAAGAAAAAATATTGCGTCGACAAAAAATGTTGCGTACAATTTTTGTTTGTTTTTTCAAAAGAAAATCTAAATCCGAATTCGCGTGTGGCCCGACGAAATAAAGGCTAAGCTTAAATCCGCACACACGTTCATGTATATGTATAGATTCGCGCGGCTTTGTACGCAGGACGGAAAAACGCTGAAATTCATGCACACAAGCTGAAATGTAAAGTCGGTTTAATACGCGTGGATAGATAAATAGGAAAAATAAAACGGGAAAAGAAAAACGCGCTTTAAATACAAGTCACATCAATTGAAAATACGTCGCGCTTTGCATTTTTGTTTGTTCGTTTGATAGTTTTTTCTTTTTGCCTTGTTTTTTTTGGACGCGCTTTTTTTACTTCACTCATTTCTTTAGTAAAATAATTCAACGAGCGAATTATTCTATAGAGAAAGAGCCGTTCAATGATTAAAGTTTTGATTAATTCCTTGCTTCACCCGCTTGGGATGAAGAATTATGATGAATTAGGTAAAATGATTGTAAAATGTTTGGTAATTGAGATGTTGGTAAAACTAATATCAAAGTAAGCAAAATGCTTTTTTGAAATAAAACGACGTGATTATATTCTATATTAAAAAATTAAATGTGCAATATTATTTAATAAGACAAAAAATTTGTTTCATTAGTTATAATAAGTTTTAAGTAAATTATAAATATATCTAATAACATCCTAAAATTTGAGGGTTCTAAATTTGAATAAGAAGTAATAACACTTTCAAAAGAAGAAAGAAAAGGGAATAATAAATGAAGAAAAATGTTCATTTTAATTTTATAAAAGGAAAAAAGTAATTCTTCAATCCCTCATTTCGTACAAATTTGTTCTCTTTCGTAACAATAAATAAAATCCTCATTTTTACATTTTCATTTAACAACAACAAAAAAACAAAAAAGGGAATAAAAGAAGCAACTCCCCGTAATTTGACGTACATTTTTCGCTGCATATTACAACATGCCCTCGCTCTTGATTAACACGTAAAGTGCATTTTTGAACTATAAAAGTGCGCGTTGCAGAGCCCCACGGCCGACATTCTGTTAACTCTTCATTAAGTTTATTATCGCGGAAAGTAATCCCAATAATTGCAGATACGCGCGGCTCGCGCAATACTAATTAAGATGAGCGATCGCGTCTCGTTTCGGTCCCGACTTGATTGCCGCCACTTTTCTATATATCCTGACGCTATAAATTAGAACGATTTTTGCCGGACAATTTTATAAGTACTTTAGTTGTGCTTTGCATCGTCGCTCGTTCTCGTCAATTCGTGTGCAATAACAGGTGCGCGCGAATGCGCTTCTTTCTTGCGCCGTTAATGCCTCAATTATTGCATGACTATCATTATTCGGGGGCTTCCTCTGTGTTCTTCCACCATTCGGCTTGTCCATTTTTTCCCTCTTTCTTGCTCTGATTTTCTCTTCTTCCTTTTGTTTTTTCCGGTTGACTTTTTATATCTTTTCTGGACCACCCGGCGTGTTGCGACCAACCGAATCAATTATTTGTTTTAATATCGAATCCACGGGGCGTGATGTATAAAGTCAAAAATTTTATGCGCATGCCGCACGCATAAACATGCCCCGATGTGGCGTGTCGTCCGCAACTTACAACCGGCACCGCCAGTGTGAAAGGATCGATACCCACGTTCGTTTTTTTGCGATTGTTTCGGCGATTTATTCGCGACTTTCGTGTGTCTGATACAACGTACGTCTTGTAGTTGATTTACGAGTTGAAATGATACGCTTTGCAATTTTTAGTTATATACCGATTTTTCGGCACAGATGTTATATTTGAATTTTCGTTATTATTTTAAATACCTAAGTGATATTGTTTATCTTTTTTTTGAATTGATAATTTTATGCAAATTAGATTTTATACACTTTTCTATATCTATTTTCTATAATATTTCTTTTGGATTCTTATTTCATATACATAGACAAAATATCCGAAATTATTTTCGTACAAAAAATACGAAATTGCGATTCCATTTTCATTAGATAAAACCTTTCTCATTTCAAAATTAAAAAAAAAAAATAAATTACTTATGAAAATAAAAATGTTTGCAACGTCTTATCCTTACAACACAAAATGAGAAAATTTATAAGAAGATACAAAATAATCAATTTCATCGCAATATAAAATTATTATAAACTACAGTAATTCTTCTTTAACCTTTTTTCCACTCACAAACAAGAGCAATTTCCTTAAAATGATTAGCGCCTAGATTCATAAGACTGCATTAAACGAAATTACGTACGGATAAAAAAGAGTAGAAGAATAGAAAAAGCTAAGATACGGAAGAAAAAGTTAGTAAAAACGAGACACAAATAATAGACTTGGCATTAATGTTGCGTGAAAATTTATTGTCACGTTACAATTATTACTCGGATGCATGAATTGGGAGCAAAAAGTTGAGTTTGTTCTTTGCATCTGCAGTAGCGTTTCATCTCGTAACGTGCATTATGTGCATACTTTTCAGAGTTTCTTATCTTTGCGAAGACCATTGCGCATCATAGAATGTACGCATGCAAAGTACGCTGTCATGCGTAGCAATTTTCAGCACGCCACCACGTAAAACCGGGCGGATATTGTGTCTAGTTGATTTTCTTTTATAGGCATCCGTTTTATATATAAATGTATACACATATATATATACGCACATAATATACACGCATATACATATATCTGCGGCAGCGTAGATTTTGTTTTACTTGAACTTGTTCGCGATTTTATTGGCGCACGACGAATACGGATATTTTCAATTTGTTTTTGATAAAAACATAAGCACTATTCGCTATATGTTCGCGGGGATTGAAAAGTGGCTACACATTTCTATACCTTTTTATGCCGTTATGAATAAATAAGTGCTTACTGTTTATTTTCGTTCTGCACACGTGTTGTGATATTTTATGCAACTTTTTTTTTGATTAGAACAAGTAATTTTCCCCTTTTTTGAATAAAAAATTAAGAATCGCTTTTTATTACCTATTTCTCATGTATTGAATATATATATATACATTTAACAAACCTTTTTTCTAGAACTCATGTTTCTACAATAAAAAAATGCTACTTTCAAACTACTTGCTCCAAGTAAGAATATTATTTTAAACATATTTAGACTTTGAGCACATTTTTTGAAAATAAAATTATATTACGTTGACTAGTGTATCTATATAGTTCATATAAATGTAATTTCATGAATATATTTTTGTTTTATCGTCATAAACTGACGTTATTAAGCTTTCAGAGAAAATGTCTCTAAAGTATCGGACAGAAATTCTTGCCGCCACTCAATTACAATTACCGGGAGTAATTGCCGCGCAGTAAAAGCATACAAATTTCTCTTGTGCGACATCGAAAACTATAATCTCGTGAAATTAATGTTGCGGGAAAATTGCTATTTATTCGTGAAATTGAATAATAGTTGGAGGGGAAGCACCCTCGACAGGTGACCTAGCCTCTAACTTTTGTCCGCGCCAAAGTTGACGTGCAAATGACGGCACCGATTAATAGTTAATCAGTGTTTGAATGTATTATAATTATGCGCGCTTGTATATATACGCGCATCGCCTACGCAAAAAAAATCATTAGACACATATATCTCGTGCAGTTGTTATCTTCGTAGGTAATGAATATTCTCGGCATTTAAACACACCGCGCGCAATATTTTTGATTTGCTTCGGTAAAAATTGTGCCGCGGCTTCTTCTCTAATCCATAAATTTTGTTATTTTTATTTCGTTACAAGGGATTATTCACTGGTTGTCTGGAATGGAGTATGCCGTGATAATGGATGTTGCAAGGATTAGTCTGTGTTAAGAATGTTGCGGATTTAAACAAACATTTTTTTCTCTCTGTAATGATGTACGAATCGTAGATGCTAGAGTATAGATGTAAGAATAGTTAATGCACTGCAGAATTACACGCAATGAACAGAAATGTATATTACGATGAAAGAGTTCTTAGTTTTTCAAATCAACGTGTCAAATCAAATTAACATAGATTTGATGTGAAAAAATATATTTCCTTATTTAAAAAAAAAATATAATTTAATTTATGAAGATATTATTATACAAACTGCATACAATTGTACAGAAATATTTGTAATGTAGAACAAAAAATGTTACAATAATTGCAAGAATGTTTCAATTAGTTATAAATAAAATAATGTTTAAAGGAGAAATAACTTTTTGTATGATGTTGATTACATATATATACACTTGTTTGTATATACGCTTGTATTAGTGACACGAAGTATTGTCGTTGTTGAATGGACGCGTTTTGCTCAAGAAATCGCATTCGTCGGCTGGACAAAGAGATCATTACGGCGAGTGAGAAAGGTCCGGCGCGTAGCAGCAGTCACTTAAATACCTGAAATTCACGCCCTGATTATACGCCTGTAACTCGTAGAACGACAGTGCCAAAGACGGGATCGTGCATCGTGAATCAATAATTCCTGATCGCATTCAAACGCCTCGTTTTGTACTTATTACGCGGACGGCAGTGGCGTGGTACAAATAAGGGATTCGTCGTACTTGAAGGAACGCGAGCGAGGAATTGTTTTCGTTTCACAATTGCGCCTTGATGAGAGGTTTCCAGAAGATTGTGCGAGCGAGAAACACAGATGAAATGAGACAGACAGAATTGCGTTTATATACGCCATGTTTCTGCTTTCAAAACGAGAGGGTTCGAAGAGAAATGTTATAGAAATTTGTTCACGACAATTGTATGTGAATTCAAGTATATAGCAAAATTGTATCAAAAATGCATCGAAACGCATATAAAAATATTTTTATTTTATTATTTGTCTAGTCGAATTATTTATTTAATATAATTTTCTATAGAGTGAACACAAATTTTGAATTAAAAAATTATTATGTAAAATAATGTAAAAACAATTGTACAATTATTGTTTATTATTATTTAAGGTTGTTCTCTTTAAAAATGTAAATATCAATAAATACATTTTAAAAAATTAAAAATTAAAAAAATAAATAAAAATTTTGTATACATATAGTTTAATAAATTATTAAAAAAAATTAATTTGCAAATTTCAATTTAGATTGTGTCGCTAGATCTCGAGAAATCTTTAAAGTTAACAAAAAATACACAGGTTTTTATGGAAACCAATTATTGCAATCAACTATTGATAAATTGAAATATTTGAACTGCTGTATGAAGAAATACAGATAAAATGTGTCAAAATAACAAATAACGTAAAAAAATGACATTTGTATATTAAAATTTACTGTAACTTACACTTAAAGTATTAGTGTAAGTTTCAGTAAAATTTATCCCCTTTATCGCCTGCAGATGGCACTTCTATTTTTGTGATTAGCTTTAATTTTCATTCTCCAATGAAAAGTTATGCAATTTCAATTTTGTATAAACTAGAAATTTAGTAGTATATAAATTGTATTATTTATACTTATTATAATACATTTTTAAACTTAATTTTAACGTTTATCTCAGAAATTCCTTTTGATAACATTAGTTGAAGTCGAAAATAATTAGTTTTAATATTGCGATAAAATGATTTGACCGTCTTAATTAATACAAACAAATTACTAAAATTAACAACGCTAACGTTCAAATATCGGTCATCCGTTTCAATTAGCCCAATATTCGCGTTCCCGATTCTTCGGCAACACATCATCTAAAGCAATTTCCTGGGTCTGATTAATGCCCAGTCGGTGCCGAATAACGCCGTAAACATTTAAATTCCATTAGCAGTTGCCCATCATTTCTAGTCGCGCAACTTCTTGCCGAGGTGGCGAGCACGTGGAAAGTAGTCGAATGGTAATTATCATTTTTTTTGCACTCTTCCACCTTCGGGAGTGCACTTTCACCACGAAAGATTCTCTCGACTGGTGACCGTTTAACCGCTGCGTTGATCCTGGGATAGGGGTTATCGAAGCTTCCCGGCAAACTGCTTCCGTCATTTTAGTCTTTGTATACACCTTGAAAATGTACAAATATAAAGAAGACAAGAAAATGACTTTGCAATTTTTTGCTTATCTCAAGTATAGGCTTAGATTTTTATTTATCACAATTTGTATTTAACAAAATTGTATAAATATTATACAATTAAAATATTATAAAATTATTAAGACATCAGATTATTTGAAATAAAAATAAATTTAAAAGTAATATTGAGTTTAGAAAAGTACCACTTTCTTACTATTCATTATTATTTCCAATTTTCAATTTCTGTATTATCTATGTAGTAAAAGAGAAGTTTACAATAAAATGTTGTTCATAAATAGTTCGTATTTATGAACAGCATTTTATATGATTGTTCTTGCATTATTTCTATGTAATGTTACGTAATCTTCACGCAACAACATAAAATCTTTATGCAATCTGCATTACATTTTTTTGCTGATTTCACGCTATCTTCTCAAAGTCTTTTACGCTATTTTTATACAAAAGTTATTATTAATAAAATGACCGTTTTGAGGTTTTTCATATAAATCCATTCAAAGCTTTTTTTTCAATGCATTCTTTAAATTTTCTGGTTTTGCGAAAGTTAAAATTGTATATGCTAAATTCCAGGCTTTTTATTTTAATTATAAATTATTGTATAGAAAATGTATATTCGTTCCTGTTATTGGTTCGTTATTGTATGAGATGTTATTTTGTTATTATATTATATCGTTTGTTCACCTTATACGTCATGAATGATACTTATTCTAACTAATTATTCTATTACAGAGTAATGAATAATTTAAATAAACGTAATTGATTGAAATCATTTATAATTTGCCTTCAAGAATGCAATAATTATTAACATTTGTTGACTCTTCATTAAATCTTTATTTAATACTGATGAATTACTTTGGTAATCGTCATATACAAGCTATAATAATTTCGCGGCATTTTTTTCTTTTGAATACCCCAATGGGAAACGAACAACTGGTCCAAGTCTGGCACAGTACTGGTCTACTGGCAGAATGCGTTACCAGTATCAAACCTATTCTGGACCGTATTTAAAGTCTGGCAATTTCCCATAGGGACTATTTTAGAATTTCAAGACTGCTTCTCCAATATCGTATCCAATTTATTTGTTTCAAATAAATTTGCATGTTTCAGTTATTCAATTTCTCATGACTCTTAATTCAATTTTAGTGTAGTCATGATGATCATCAAATTATTTTATAATTCGTTTCACATAATTCTTTCCAACTAATATTTATAAACCTTAGCACAATTAAGCTGTAATTTCCCACTTCTTCATTTAATTTTAATTGTATTCTCACAAATTTATCTAAAAAAATAACAATTCAATCATCATTTAATATCCTCTCGACAATACTCATACACAATTTCATAATTCAACGATGAAACTGCATTGACTCTTCATCGAATCTTCATTCAATTTCAGCGCAATTCATTGTAATCATCCAACAATACCCAATATCTATCGGCAATCTTGCCAACAACAATTGCTCACTTAATCCCGATTTAATTTCTCTGTTGAATCCCGTCTTTAATCATCGTTTCCCTCTCTTCATCCAATTCACATAATCTTCACGCAATCTTTATGCATACGTTGACTCTAAGAGTCATCGAGTGCTGTAAAATCGGGTCGAAAGCGGGAACGCGGACGAAAAATGGGCGACCTTCGGTTCGGTCGGCTGGTCGGCTATTGAAATACAAGGCGCAATTGTATTTAATGCTTCTCTCGAGGCTGAGCGAGTGAGCGAGCGAACTCGCGCCGGCCGCTCTCGGGGTCGCTGACTCGAACGGTCGCCGATCCGTCAGTCGATTACTCTCGGGGATCTTACGTGAACAGGGAAACAGGTTCTTGGAATCCGGTTCTCGATTCTACATACGACTCTAATCAACGCGGCTAGATTGCCGCTGCCGCCGCCGCCGCCGCCGCTGCTGCTGCTGCTGCGGCTGCCGTTGCTGCTGCATCGTTGACTTGGCTCGAGATGTGGACTTGGCTCGCTCAAGCCAAGCGTCTTAGCCAGAGCGAGCTGAGCGCAGACTTTGATCGCGCGCAGGGGCGCCAGAGGATGTTGTCGCGCCCTGTACGATTCTTTGATATCCTGCCAAGGTCAACGCTGATGGAATTATCCGCGAAACGCTCGACCACTGTCAGCTTAAGATCACCTGTAATTGGAGAGAATAAGCTTTTATTCAAAGCCCTGGCGCGTTTGTTAATAGACGCGCGCGCCTCTTGCGTTTCTGCGACTGACGTGCGTCCGCGAAATGCCGTCTTTTTTTTAAGACCTCTTATCTCCCGTCGTCTTTCCCCTTTTTTCCCTTCTCCTTCTTCGTGTGCCTCGTCTTTTGCTGCAGTTTGCGTTCGCATTTTCTTTCTTTTTTTTTTTTTTTTTTTTTTTTTTCATTTTTTTGGGTTTTTTTTTTTTTTTTTTTTTTTTTTTTTTTTTTTTTCATTTTTTTGGGTTTATTATTTTATGCATGCTAGGCTTTATGTATGAGATGTATAAGCGGATTTTTTTCATGAATAGATTGAGGTATGATGTTTTGCGTAGGGAAAGTCGTAAAATAATGTATAATATTTTCAAGCAAAACTTTTGTTGCTTTTGCTTTTAAATATCCTGCTTTAATTGTAGTTATAGCAATTTTAGTTGTAATATTGCCTTTTTCGGAGGATTATACATTTTACATGTATACATTTTTGTTCTATAATATATGTATCTTTTTATCAATTACTTTTATCAATGTTATATATGAATATTATTTTATTAAAAACTATATTTATTTAAATTTTTCTTTTTATATTGTTAATAATTCAGATATGAAAATCAAACATAAATAATAATTGTTAAAATTATTTTGTTAATAATTTTCATTTATTTTCTAAATTTATATATAACTAGCCCTGCATTATCAACCAACTGTGAAAAATGGCACCTCTATAACTCTCCCCCCGCCCCCCGGCAAGTGAGAGTTCTAACCGAAAAAAAAATTTTTCTCTAAAAATCAAGTGTAACTATGACTGTTAGAAATATTCTGATTGTTCTAAAAGATAAATCTGTTTGAAGTAATTCTATTTGAAATACTGTTTTGATGTATATAGCGCATACGCGCAGATTGTTTAAAAAATTCGTAAAGTATAATGTATGCAAGGTACATAAATTGTAACGGAAGAAATACAATTAAATAATTTGAAGTATTAAACAAAACAAGAAACAAAAAAAAAGTGATTATAAAATATAATATCTCACACAAACTTCAAAAGAGTGTGGAAACGCGCTTACAACATCATTCTTTTTTTCGTTTTGGAGATAAGTTAGTTTTGTAGTTTTGACAATTGAAATATTGAATAAAATGAGCAATATGTTTTAAGACAATACAAATATTTTCGTTCACTAATAAGATTTAACATAAAACAAATTTTCGGTTTATTATTATGCATATTCATTTCGGGAAACATTTAAAAGGATTTTTGCGTTGTTAAAATGCATTTCTGTTTGGCTGAATGCATCATTTGTTAGTGTGTAAATCCTATGACACTTTTGAGGCCTATTTCTTTAAAATTTAGTTAAAATCAGTTCGGTACATTTTACGTAATTGATATACAGGCAAACAAACATACTACCAATTTTATATATAATATAAAATTGGTAGTATATATAAATATATATTTATATTAGTAAGGATGTATTGAATTATATAAGACGTAAATACTTTCATAGTCTGTCTGTGATCTGCTGCCATCTGTAAGTTACGATATGAATCCTCTCGTCTTCAAAGATCAACAAAACATGAAATAATTAAAAAAAGAAGAAAAATATAATTAATATTTTTAGTCTTCTGATTACAACATTATTTTCAAAAAACTACATCACCATGTTTTATTTTCTCAAATCATGAGTGGCAAAATTTTAATTACACATTAATCTTCAATGACTCTTAATATATTCCAATAAAAACAAAATGATGGATAAAAAGAGTCAGAAAAATGAAAAAGCATACAGGAAAAGGACAATATTACACTTGATCTTGCCAAGATCGCAAACAGGATCAACTGTGCAAACATTTTGTGTGCATATTGGCGCAATGATTATGCAAAACCCATTGTACCCGGTTGATTTGATATGTCTGAACGTATTTATTATAAACGTAAAATTTTAATTCCACCTTTTCAATAAAATCACAACAGCTAATTTACATGCGTCTTCGTAATCGACTATGTAAACCTTTTTGCTTGTTTATGCAATTATTACGCAAACATATTGTTCCGCGTGTTTTTCTATCTCCGATATCTGTCGATTTGCCGTTTTCCCCCACTGCGTCTTTTTCTTCGTCGTTTTCTTTTTTTCGTCCGTTTTTTCTTCTTTTACAAGCAAACTCACGTGCATACATGTGTCCGTCACCGTGAGCTTCGATATAAATTATGCTAATACAATTCCAAACATTGTTCTGCTTGTATTCGCGTAACCTTCGCCTCTGAAATTCGCAATGCACTTTATATATAAACTTAAGGGACAGGATTAAGAGGAGTGAGAAAGGAGGAAAAGGAAGATTGGAGGGGAAGTAGAGAAGAGAAGAAGAGAAAGAGGAGAAGGGAAGGAACGTATTAATAAAACAATGCCTGATATGGTAACACGCACTCGACATAACAATGAATCGGTTTGTGCTCGTTATCGTCGAAAAACTTTTTTCAGCTTGTCATTCGTCACATATTTCGGCAAAATGCACTTCCTTTTATTTCGTGCGATGTTTTGCGCCAATATTTGCGCACGACTTACTTTTTGGAATGTGCAACACAACAGTTAACACAAACGAATGCCAAAGTTAACGACGTGGAAAGAATCGGGCGACGATAATTGCATTGCTCCGATAATTGCGGCATTTTTCGTCAAGTCATTATTGTAATTTCAGAATGTATTTACAGGTCGTTAGGTCAACGGTAGCTATACAATTTTGGAGAATATAAATATGAATATTGTTTACTTTATACGTGTTTCATTCTTTTCTGTTTCTTTGAGATTTCTTTTTTTGTTTGTTGTTTCCTTGATTTTGGCTTGGTTTGGTGCAGATTTGCATTTAAAATTGGAGAACACGAAGGCAATGTAGGGGTTAAAGGTTGTTATGTAGTTTAATGTCCTGTGATAAAAGAAGAAAAACTGGTACCAGTGAATATACAAAGACGAACAATTTGGTACCAATTAGGGTTAAATTCAAAAGTTTGATTTTTAAGGAATATTTTTTCACGCATAATTTAGTTTTGTAATAATACCAATTTTGATTAAAGGTTAAATGATATCCAAGTTTATTTGTAAACTATTATAATATGTATTTTTTATTAAATGTGCACTATAAAATATATCACGAAATAATTAAAAAAAACTATTAGCAATAAGTCGTTAAAAAATGTCATAAAATTAAGCAATTGTTTTGTGCACTTATAATAAAAAATATTTTTTATTTTTTTGCATTATTTTCTGTATTATATATAAAATTGAAACAGTTATTAATAACGATTTTTTAAATTAAATTTTTGTACGCTCAAAAAGAGATGAATCTAAATGAATAAGCAGAAAATAAAATAAATGAAAAAGAGCAAGAATTACAAACGCAATAAAAAAAGGAAAGCGAATGAAAAACAAAAAAATGATTAGCAAAAGAACAACATGGGGATGCACGCACGGCAGACAGTAATTAACAACTGGCGGTCAAAATGCGGACAGCGCGATAATTGCACACGCCGGACAAAGGCATTGTGCAACTTGTCCCGCTGACTGCGGGAATATAAATCGGGTCCGCAAAATTTCGATCCAATTAAACGTCGTTTTCTTGTCTCGCGTGCGGCGACGCGCAAGCAACAAGATCTCGCGTGTCTACATTGTGTTGCGCGTTTCGTTGGTCAGAAAACGTTGCGGGCAAATTTTCGATTTCGTCGGCTCCCGGTAGCTGCCAATTATCGTTAACCGGGATCCGAAATGCGCAAACGTTTGCGCGGCAGCTGCAACGCGCCGGCAAACATCACCGTTGCAACAAACAAAGAAAACGCGAAGGATAAGAAAGAGATGGACAAGGACGGTGCGATAATAGAACAGAAACATCAGAAAAAGATCAAAAGAAATACACGGACGAAAAAGAAGAAGAAGAGAGAGAGAGAGAGAGAGAGAAGAGATGATGACAAAACAAATGAACGAAAGAGAACGGACGAAAATGACAAAAAGACAATTTTTAAGAAGATAGAAAAAGAAAAGATGCAAAAAAAATGTGGAACGAAAAATCCGGGAGAAGTGAAAAGGAAATACGTCTACGGAGGAATTTCAATAAGGGACCCTTGTGTGTCCGATCGCTTCTTCTTCTTCGCGATTGAGATAACTCCACGCGGAATGCACTTACGCGTCGTCCGCCGCTGGAATGAAAGAAAGGGGGATTCGTCCTTAATTGATTCCCGAGGCCCGAGACGATTATCCGATTCTTCTGCAACTCCCGTTGTATTGTGAGCGAGAGAGCTCGCAAGATAACGCAGGACAAGTGCATTTATTGCGCGAGATTATTTATTGTTTGTCCGCGCCGAAGAAACAAATATCAGAACCTGTTCTATGGAACGAGGCGGCGCGCGCGTACCTTTCCATGCAGCGGAAATTAAGCTTTGGTCCGATGTATACAACGATCTTTGTCGTTCTTTACGCTGGAAAAATTCGCCTTCTTGCTTTTATTCTGCTTAGATGAAAGCGGAATAATGGCGAACAAATTTGTTAAAAGAGAAGTTATTTTTCATTTATGTTCAGTTGAATTCAATATAATGATTATTTATTATTATTTTATTACAATTCAAACTAAACGAAACTAAAAAACTGAACTCAAGCTAAAAAAAAAAAAAAAAAAAAAAAATTAA
>JABFPJ010004162.1:0-14409 GCA_022817425.1 Gryon sp. ZL-2020
TATCCCATTTTTCGAGGAAGAAAAGACCTTTCCAATACACTGGTGAGAAAAAATATCGTCCTCAACTAGGGAGAAATTGCCGATTCGACTCGTGTGAGACTTCTGCACTCGCCTTCGGCTCGTGCATCAAACCTCACACTCGTCTAGAATCGGCAACTTTTCTCCCTAGTTGAGGAATATACTATTTTATTTATTTTGGCGCTTATGGTGAAACTGGAATGTTGATTGGTTTGAATAGCAAAGAAATGATAAAATTTGATATTAAACTCACCTCTCTTCAGCCTCTTTCATCCACCTCTCAAGAACGGGCTTAATTTTTTGTGCGCTCTTTGGAGTGATATCCAGTTTTTCGAACCTAAAGTCATACACAATTAATGATATTAATATTGAAGCTCAAATTAAAATCAAAATCTTTTGTTTTCGTTTATTTTTAGAACTCCGTGTTGTGTTAAATTGAAGGAGCACTAAATTGCATGCATGAATTTTGATAACAGGACATTGACAAAGCGTGCATGCATTTTGACTTGGTGATGCCATGTGTATGATGTTGCCAACAGTGGAAGTTTTCATAACCGTGCAAAAAAATCGTTAAATACTTGTTTCCATAATTGAGACCGTAAGACAGAATGTAGTATAAAAAGGTGATGGATGTGAACAAGAAAATGGAGAAAAAACTGGAAGTTATCGAAAATATGGAATGTAAATGTAAAAGATTTTTGCGAGTGTTGGCGACACCATGCCCAAGCTTGCCAATGCCCTGGCTCGATGAAAGTAGTTTATTTTAGAAGTGCTCCTTTTTTTTTAAATACATATCACTTATCCTCTTCACTTTCTTTTTTTCTTTATATTTAAAAATTTTCCGATGATTAAAGTATTTGAACGATATAAGAAAAGACAAAAATATATTTACAGCTATACCCAACTGTAAAATGATGCGAGAGCAAGAGAGAGATAGAGAGAGAAAGAGAAAGAGAGAAACAAAAATTATGAGGAATTTATAGTGAGAATGAATAGAGAAAGAGAATATATGCACAAGACGACAAAAAAAGAGCGAGAGATTGTTTGTTTGTTCAACTTTGACTTAAATAATTGTTCGATGACGATTCTTTGATTTGGGTATAACTGTAAACACGGAGTTCGGACAACTTGTGATGTGAAGAAAATTGGAATAAAATAAGGGGTAAAACGTACATAGCTTGCTGCTGAGAGGCAATCTGCGTGGCAGCGTACATCTGAGAAGCCAGGGCACTGGGAAACAATCACCAATGCTTAGATTAGTCGATTATTTTATTGTTTATTATAGCCGCGTGGCGCATCTTAATACGACAATTCCCGTTTTTCTCATCGATTATTTGTTATCGATATTTTTTTAGTTTCATTTATGTCCTGATTAACTGTCCTTGAGAAAAAACAAATTCAACAGCGAAACTTTGCTTTTCCATTCCTACGCGATAAAATGGGAATCAACGTAAAAATTAAGATGAACCACGATAAATGAGTGCACTACGATTGACTTTTCCGTATTTTTAGCTTATTATTCACCTAAATAACTTAACTCGATATCAAAATTGTTCATAAAATTGTGACATTAATTTTATTGATAATCAATATTTCACTAGCATTGTTACATCAAAATTTCAATTCCTAACTTGAATTCTAGCTATGATTGAATTACTTTTACATGTATATCTATATAACCTATAGTTGTTATGCCATTTCCAGTGACCTGGCAAAAAATCACGCTTTCGTCTCTGCCTTCTGTTATTTATATTAAATTAATTCTTGTGTAAGAAATAGATCCACACAATCAGAAACAACAAATGATTCAATCTTTACCTGCAAATAGCACTTTGACTATACGCTGGACCTTCTGTTACGCTGAGTGCTTGTCCAACTTGAGTTTGAGTTAATCCTAACGACAATCGTCGTAACTTAAATGCTTTGGCGAATTCTTTAATTTCTTCTAAATTGATCCCGTCAACTACATTATTTGTAGCTTCGTTGATAGTTGGCTGATCTGTTGCAACAAAAAGTCACGTTTTCCATTAATTTTATTAACATATTGGTTAAGTTAGTTAATTCAATAAGATAAATACTTTTGATGAATACTTACTGGGCGAATCATTTAGAAGATCATCTTCTTCTTCCTTTGGACTATGTAAACTAGGTGATACTTTAACACCTGATCCTCTTGGTCCATGGGTTGTTGTAATAGTGATTTCACCATTGCTGGCAGCAAGTCTATTAAGAGCGGAGGCTGCGGAAACTGCAGATCCGTTCATTGGCGATGACTGTTCGGGTCTCTCTCGATGATGCTTTTCCGTTGTCTGCGAATAATCATTATTTTTTAACTTCATTTAAAAAAACAAGAAAATAAATAAATAACTTCAAGATTTAGAATCGTGAAGAACATTTTTATTCTTAATGTACATAATTTTACTTCGAAGAAAATGAAGTATTTGATAAACTTACAGTATAATGACCAACATGTGAACTATGCCGATGACTATGTTGCTGAGGTGATGTTGTTAACAAAGGTTGTTGAGAAGCTTGCGCCGCTTGAACGGCCTGGGCTGCTTGCGCTGCTTGTAAAAGTTGTTGCGGTTGCATCGCATTTAATAACTGCTGACTTGCTGAATTGTTGCCGAGTAAATGTGGCAATGTCGCGGGATTTAATCCTAATCCTGATGTTAAGCTTGGGCTCGTAGGAACTGAAACGCAAAAATCTAAATAACATTCCAAAACTTTTCACTTAATTCCTTCTACCTATTATTCTTATAATATTGAAATGTAATCATAATATTGAAATGTAATCATAATATTGGAATCGTACCATTGCTTTGCGATGTATTCAACATTCCTTGAGGCTGTGCAATAGATTGCAAATTTGCTAGCGTAGTTGAAACGACTTGACCATTGCTTAAAGCAAGATTGACCATCTGATTATTCGTCACGTGACTCACGGGAATCGTCAAAATAGTTTGAGTGGCGATACCTGTAAAAGTGAAGATAAGCGTTTCGTGTGAGAGGACAAATCGATTGTCAACTAGGAAGATCGGTGGGGTTTACGTTGATGTAATCCGAAAATTGATGGTAAACTTATCATCACTTAAAGATGGATTATTATACAATCCATAGGGCAACTAACTACTCAAGTATGCGTAGTTGGCAAACTATAATCATCGTCTGCACTCGTCGTGTTAAGACACTAGCCATAGTCTGACTATGAGAAGCGCGTCTAATCATACTTAGAATAGTTTCGAGATTACCACTACCTTCACAAATCTGATTACTCAGTACACGTGCTTAATATGATTACTAATTATGAGTGTCTATATTGTGTATATATCTATAGTCGCATTTGTAGCTTCTGTGTTTGCATCAATTATGAAAAGTTCTTGATGATGGTTTATGGAAGCAGTTAGGAGTTGGGCGTTAAACCGTAACAATGATAAATAAAAATACAACTCACTACATCACTCAATCAATTTTATCAACGGACATATTTTAAATTGCAATTATTAATTCAAAGAAAAAAAAAGAAACAAAAAAAGCTTGTAAGAATATACTCAAGAAAACTGAAGAAAAAGAAGAAACAAATAAGGTGAGGGAGGAGGATATAAATTTTGTGATAATGTTGTACGTCAAACGCAATATGCAATTATAACGTCTAAGCTAATAATTGCGTCGTTCCAAAAGCGTTCCTTGTATCTTCAGCTCGTAACTTCAATCCACTTAGGAGAAATCCTAGAAATTGTCAGCGATTGGTCGAATAGGAACTGAATGTAGAATGGCAACTTGAGAGAAACGAAGTTAGTGCGGAAGTACCACAATCAATATAATAGCGCCAAAACCCGCGGTCCTGCGAACGATGTCCGGCGTGAGTGCTGAGGCAAGTCGGATGAGTGGTGCTGGAGTTGTGGAGGCAAAGGCGTAATACGGGGGAAGGGGGGAGGGAGGGAAGGGGTTGGACATCGGGAGGGTGGCAAAGGATGGCTTGGAGTCTGTTGGTTGGGTAAAGGGGGATGGTAGTGAGACGTTAATTATACATTGAAATTAGTTGCAGAGTTTGCCCTGTGCTCGCTGAGGTAGTCTAGGGCCGCTAAGCATGGACGACGTCCTAGTCCCGTAGGTTGGTTCGAGCTGGCCAGAGATAGCCGATATTATAACAGCGCAAACTCGATTGTGTAATATTATGTAGTCGCCCAAGTGTGATTAGCGCTTCAGCCAGCTTCGTACAGAAATCCAAGCTTATATGGCTATTGCATTCTAAAGTGATTGTTCTACGTTATAAATTATATATATCGAACGTATATCCCTTAGTCAAAGCAGAATCAACATTTTCAATTTATTCTGCGACTATATTTCTCGTTAACAATTATTCTATTATGAATAAATCTGTTTAATAAGAAAAATGGAACAATGAGAAAATGTCGTAAGACATTACATTTATAGGAAATAAAAGTCATAATACAAAAGAAATGAAATCTGATTTTTATATTTATTGAAAACCTTTGTCGATTAAATAAAGATGTGGTAAATTTGAACGTTTTTGTTAAGAATGTCTAATATTTATATTAAAACATAGATGTTCGTTGAAAGCAAGTAATTTTTAATTACTTATTTCTATAGTGACTTTTAATTTTCTTAAAGGAAATGTTGATACTTGTTATAGGAAATTGTATTTATTATCAGTTATTCACGTAATTAGACGTATCATGTGTTGTGTGTAAATGTGTGCTGTAAATTCATCAACATAGAATAATGGCTATCAACTAAACAAATACAAATACCAATATGATATATCGATTACGACTCGACATTAATACGATACGCAAACGTATTATTATTTGCAATCAAGCAGCATTTATAGTAAAATCTATTATAATATAATGATCTTTGTTCAATGATAAAAGCATGATTATTAATACTGTAACTAAACTGTTATTTTTTGCAAAATTATTTATCAGTGTAACGTAGGTTTATTTTCTCCTTCAAAGAGTTATATTGTTGTACTTAGTGGGGGAAAAAGTAGAAAAAGCTAACTAAATATGTGTATAAAAAAAAAGGAGAAAAAGAAAGAGGAAAGATCAACTGTACCTTGTGATGTTGGAATGAGTAATTGAGCTCCTTGAATTCCTTGAACGAGTTGGCCAGATGTTAAAATGAATTGAGGCATCGCTACAGGTTGTGTCTGAGAGAGAAGTTGGGGCAATGTTGCCATTGGAGCAGAACTCGGCGGTAAGAGATGGGGTGCTACTGCTGTCGTACTCGATGGGGTTGGTATCGTTCCAGCTGATGAATCATTTTATATTTCACAATTTTAACCGGCCGATAATCATAACAACAACGGTTTGAGTTTATTCGAAATTTAATCGAAAGTAAAGAATTGGATTCATCTACATGAACTAATCATGATATGAAATTTTTTGAAGTTAATTTAAATGAGATATGGAACAAATACATATGACTTACTTGATGAACTGACGGTGAGATTTAGAGGTGTATTAATAAGTTGATTATTAGTAAGTCCTGACGTCATGCCTTGTAGTCCGGCGGCAAGGGAAGCTACTTGCGGAAGATTTTGCAAATTTGCTAAGTTTTGGAGATTTTGAAGTGTCACCATACCTGCCACTACAACAGAAATATTTTGTTGTGATTTTAAGTATTATTCAATAAGAATTTTGTTTTTCACATTTGCTGGAGTTTGTTTAAGAAGTATAATCTAATACATACTGGTTCCATTTAGATGAGCCTGTGCTTCGATAGCAGCACGTTTTGCATGATCCATATTTTCTGGAGAAGGACTGCGTCTTCTTTTTCGCGAAATCATCCCTTCCATCATCATCTGATGCTCTTGCATTGCACCAGATGCTGGCTCTGGACTACCAGTACTACTTCTGTCACTTTCCTGAAACATACAAAGATAAGAATTAAAATGTATGTCATTTTGTTTACATTATATTGTAATAACTTTCAGTTTATCTATTTATAACTTTATTTTCCAACTTGAAAGAATTATGAATGATTCTTTAAATCGTAAAATCATTTTAAAATATACTGTGCAATGCAATCTCTGTTTTGATTGTAATGACAAACATAAATAACTTTCACGGTAATATTGAAGTACATAAGTGAATTGAGAAAATAGTAGATGACTGCTCGCAAGCTAATGGTAGCATATATAATATATGAACGAAAGGGAGATTAGGGAAACGCGTGAATTTGACTAATTCCGTTTGCAACGTTGTGTCTGTAAGCCGTAAAGCCAGCGGGTTTTCGAATGATCGGTCACAGCATAATGCGATAACTTACAAATTTGTTTGATTTATGAAATATTAATTTTATCATTTTATCAAACATTGATCAACAAATGATGAACCAATGTCGTTTTTTCTTTACTGTTTTGTAACATTACTAACCTAACTTTACATTATATCATCTTTGGAGTTTATTTTAGGATTAAAAAATGGAAATACTTAGCGATGAATTAGTTTCCTTTTTCAAAGTTAAAAAAATCAAATTTAGTTCGAATAGCTATGTGAATATACGTAATAGATTACCAACTTAAATTAAGTTGGTAGGTATCTGATTTTAGCGTGTGAGTTTTAAACTACGATCATTAGTTTCAATTAATCCTGATTAAATATATTTCAGGTATTTTATTTAGGTTTTAGACGTTTTATCAAACGGCTGTTATTCCATCACGCACTGAACAATTTTTCAGAAACATACATTTTGTGAGATTAAAATTGACACTCTTTTTAACGTCAGAATGCAACATTTTGTAAACGTTTACATTTTCAAGTTTCAAAAACGATTACATAGTCAAATTATTTGATCTTATTTTTTTGCCAATTTTTCACATTCATTGCATTTTTATCTAATCAAAATCAGAAAAGATTTTATCTTTTGCCCAAAGAAATTAAAATATGTGATGATTCAATGGAACATCTTTTTAACAAATTGTCCATTAAAGATAACATCCATTTAATTAAAAGTTAATTTGCTGAAATATCGTATTTTACATGATATGTCTGTTTTACAGAACGTCTATTTGTTAATTTGTACATGTTGACGAATCGTCAATTTGAGTTTCAAAAAAGCATTTGCTCAATAAAGTGTAACAATTTGATAAATCACCATTCAACAATACACATTTTTATATTATTTATCTAATTAAAAAATTGAAATACAATTTTTATTTCGAAAAAAAGAAACAACAAAAAATGTATTCGAACAACAACAAAATTGACGAACGGTCGATAGTTTGGACATTTTTTTGAATTCGATACTCTTTTGTGTGACAATAACACTACGCACTAATGGAACGAGAAATAGTATGAATGCTGTACCAACCAACCCTCGGTACCTTCCCCCGCCCCACCATTTCTCCCCTACAATAACGAGTGTGAAAAAGTTGTTAGATCGCCGGAGACGTAACAATAAACATTACTTATTGGCTACGAATTTTAACAATATGGATATTCACGGACGAATATTCGCAGTTTGGAAAAAAAGAGAAAAAAAGAGAGAGATGGAGAATAAAAAAGCCGAGAGCGCGCCTTTTTACAGTTAAGTCATTTAATCGTTTGAATTATGACTTATTCCTATGGTGCGCGATTTTCCCTAGTCCATGCATCCATGTATTGATTAGTATTAATGACTTAGCTGCACTCATTTCGTCCGAATAAAAGTAATTGGATTTGGCTTCGAAACTATACGTCGCTACCGCCAATACGACGCGAAACCGTAGGCGCGTGTAAAAATACATTAATATCTGTTTGCGTTTAATGAATGAAAGCAGCGCACGCGTT
Source organism: Gryon sp. ZL-2020 (assembly GCA_022817425.1). Lineage (NCBI taxonomy): Eukaryota > Metazoa > Arthropoda > Insecta > Hymenoptera > Scelionidae > Gryon > Gryon sp. ZL-2020. Next base: position 7,818 of record JABFPJ010004162.1, read on the forward strand.
TCGGCTGTTAAACTAATGGCTATACTTCTAAATTGCTAATAGCTTCATATTTTTTACACACATTTTCATACAACGGACGATGTGTGGTATTCCAATGCAACATACAATTTGCCATTTTTACAAACAACGTCTGATATTTTAGTTAACTTTTTTTTTGTTCTTCCCTTTTTTATTTCTTTATTGCAATATGATTATTGTTCGACGCTTATGCGTTTTTGTTTTTTTTCTTTTGATTTGTAAATTTCTAGATAAAACAACAATGAATAGAACTCCCGGTTATGAATAATGCATCTTATATTTGTTACTTTTATTGAATGAAAATTGAAAAGTTTCAAAAATAATATTATACAACTGTAACATGATTTTTTTAATGAAATGTTATGCAGTTCAATTATTTAATGTATATATTTATCCAATTTTTACAATCAGCAAAAATGTACGATGTTTATTAATATATATGTGCACCATTTACATCAGTTTTTTGTGCAGAAATTCATCTTAAAATGCGATTCATTAAACAGGAATATAAATAACACGTGTCCTATATTTAAATTTTTATTTCAGTATTGTTGCAAATTGTTATTTATCTTATAGAATGTCTAAGTATGGAATACTCTAATTGACTTTCTTTTTTGATATTTATCATCTTTCGTAAATAAGCTATTATCGTTCGTGTTATTCCGAAATTAAAGAAGTCAATAATAATTACGCTTCATCACACCAACTGACTGAGAGATGCGCTTTTACATCTCAATTTTAACTTTATTCATCGGTTCTGAAAGATTCCGCATAATTTGCCTCATAGAATTTGCAATTAACCAGAAGTGTGTTTTTGTAATCGGAATCTGGCTAAATAGGTTTTAAATAGGCAATTTTTGCGTAAGAGTTCATTCAGAAACTACTTCTAATTCGGCCCCAAACACGATATCCTAAATCAATCATATTATGGTGTCCAAACATAGTCCCAGTTAGATATCTTTAAAACTAACTTTATCTTTGTTTTTTGAAATGTTCATTTTTTCTTTTTAGATTATATAATTAGTTAATTTTTGAATTTAATATTTTCATTAATTACACACAAAAGTGAAAGTGTTATTTAAGATTTAGCTGGAAAAATAAACAAAAGTGTTCATTTAACGGTGACAAGTAGCACTCCTTACTGATGCGTTCTTATAGTCGACATTATTGTTTCACTGGAAGTTATCGCGGCGCCGAGGAAACTATGAATTTCCACGAGACCGGAATCTCGGTAACGTGAATACGCTATTTCATGGGGGTCGCAATTATCATGTGGTCATTGCAAACTGGTGTTATCGGGAGTGGAGTGCTGACCCACCCTTAGCTGAAGCCTCTTTGTCTGTAAGTGTAATTAGTCCAGGGTGGGGTTTCTGGCTCATGGTTCAGAGGGTCGAACAAGAGGGCTGGCTCATCCTGTGTCTCGCTTCTTCTTCCACTCTCTACCCCACCCGGCTACCTTATTTATATGCAAATGAGCTTCATTTCGCGATATTAATGTTCCCACCAAGTCGGCAACGCGCGAAAGGGTGCGACGATACGTGGAAAAGGGTTTCGCTTGTGTTCATATGCTTACAGCCGTGTCATTTGCTTTTACTTCAGTATCGAAATTGCCTATAATATTACGCATGTAAATCTACAATTCGATAAAAGGAACAAATATTTAACATCTCAGTCTTTAAATAATCGTTTACTTGAAGAAAAATTGAGAAAAAATTGAGCGTAAAATTATGCAGGTGAAATTGAAATTATGATTTAAAATGACTTTTTCACGCAGAGTTATATTCGTGTAAAAAAGTTACGAGTCGAAAAAACAGAGCAGTGTATTATATTATTGTTAAAAAAATCAATGATTCTCGGGACAATGATATTTCGAATGAAAACCACGATTTTGTATAATTGAAGTACATACATGAAATTGAATAATGCGTCTTTCGTATTTATTGCCATTTACAGTCGTATAATCGATTTATCAATGGTAAATGTATCGTGATGGCAGCAGACAAACCCTATAAACCGTTAGCGCGCTAAATTAACAACAGACAAGCTACTTGAAACATTAGCCAGCTTTTCTATGTGCGTACAAAGCGACTTGGCTATCTAGCTGTTACCTCACTCAATATAAATTAGGACCGATAGAAAGGGTAGATTGCAGAATGTTGAGTATATAACTGTATAAGATTAGTTGCAAGAGGGGTATTACTTTGGGTTCCATTTGAATATAACTAGAGATTTTCTTATAGATGTTGAGAACAATAAACATTTTCTTTCGTTAATTGAAATTAACTCTTACCTTATTAACAATACAATTAAACAAATAAGAAAGTCGATTCAACTTCACTTCTTTGTTGGCGTACAAAATGAAAGGTGGAAAAAATGAAGAATTTGATAAAGAAATATTAATTTGGTAGATAAAATATTTTTCTTGTGTTTTCTTTTTTTGATGATTGTGCATTTGTGATGTTGTTTTGCGCGAAGTGAAATAGTCTTAAATACGCTGGAGTCGGGCATAAAGTAACGAAAACCTTATATATTTTTTATTTCAGCGGAAGCATATAACGACAACTCGTTCCAACCCTCAGAAACTTAATTACGCCGCTTCGCTAAAATAATTCGAAATACGAGTAAACGTTTGTGTCGCGGGATTTGCATTTAATGGATATTAAAATGAATGACCATCGCTCATTACGAATGCGTGGCGCGCACCCGATAAAATCGCAGGTAATGAAGTCGCGGTGAAATCTTACTTGTAAATAGATCCTTCATTATATTTCGATATCGTTCTTTAGAAAATGCAAACTTTCACAGCCGAACAATTCTCCACGTACCTAAGACTATATCTAAATACAAGATTGGTTGCCGTAGCTTGTCTTTCTATAATTATTTATGTATTTAACATATTTAAAATTTTCATTACAAAATAAAACGATACTTACGATCATTACGATACAAATTCATTTGTATTTTTTTTTCTTCTTAAAAACATTTTCTATATGAAAAACAAAACATTTTTTAGTAATTTTATTTATGTTCATTATAATAATTTTTTTTGTTGAATAAAAGCTTATTATTTGAAAATGACAATAAAATTTGAATTTTTCTTTTTAAAAAGAATTGTTAAATTACTAAATATTTAGTTATTCGCAATTTCTTATCGACTTCATAATAAATATGAGGTGAATTGTTAACATAAAATAAATGAATTTTCACTTGTACAAATTTCAAGAGTAAACTTACATGCAAAATGTTGTATTATTAATTTATTAAAATAAGATTAGTTTGAAAATTGAAAGATGTGAAATGTTGATAGAACAATAGCGAGTGATAAATTTACGAAATTGCGACGTTATTTTCAGTCTTCTTGTTTAGTATCGGCATGGTTTTCGTAGGGTTCTTGTAAGAAGGACCACAATACCAGGAACGGGTAAAAGGTTCGCGAGGGTTCGCGCACAGCAAAGAGGAAGAAGAGGGACGTATGAATATACATGATCTTACTGCCAACCCTTACACCACAACGGCGCTCTGCTTACATTATATTGTATAACTAATTCCAGTAGAGGTTCTCGAAATTTTGTCGAATCCGATCGTGACTTGGGATAAGATGGTCGCGCGAACATCCGAATGCGTTTGAGCACCATCCTCAAAACCAAGACATTATGCAAGCAGTCTACATATTATACATTCGGACTGGGATTCAATTAAGTTTGGTTAAACTATTTCCAGCGTTTCATCGGATTCGAATTGTGCTTTTACTCTCTGAATGTTTTATGTGTACATAATTTACACAATTTTCATTAATTGTTCATTCTCCAACTTTTTATTTTCAAATAAATTATTATACTTAATTCACATTGATCCATCATCATTTACAGAAATAAACAAGACAAGTATTTTGAAGATTTGTTCAACTAGTTTTTATTCAACTTCATTACGTTTGATTACAATGTGTTTTGATGTAATTTGATATAATAAGGAATAAAGATTACGTAAGAATGAGAACGTAACCTTCTTATAAAGTTGACGGCCGTTTGATTAAGAAGCATTTTCGCTTGTTATATAGTGTCCTACAGATGGCTGAACATAATGCACAATGGTTGACCATATTAACATGTGCATTTCAAAGGCTCGTCATCTCGTAATTATGCGCGACGGGCTTAAACAGCAATGGACTTTGGCAACTCGAACACTACGAAATGCGCGTACGTTCTCGTAATATTGGCTAGCTTGTTTGACATTTGGCGGGCATAACTACTAGCAGCAATAAGGTTAATTGAAATACGTCAAGTAGCCACGCATTGGGGAATACTTGGGAGAGAATATTCGCCGAGTGTAACAAGCCAAAGCGCTTCGAATTATAATTATGAATAAAAACTTTTCTGGCGTCAAAAAATATTCTTTACTTTTTTTTGTATTTTTTTTTCACTTGACTTCACCGCAATTACATTGCGATATGAATAATTCATTTATTAATTTCAAAGATTTTTATATCGAATATGAGATTTACAAATTGTTTAAGCTTTTGTGCTTATTAATAATAATAAATGCGACAGTAAAGAAAAGATAATTAGTTAGTTTCGTTATTAGTATATTTAACATATTTAATATTTCGAGTTTGAGTTAAAAGTGAATGAAATTGTATAATATGAGAACTTGGGGGAAAAATTCAATACTTAACTTGAATTGTTACGAATTACAAAGAAGTAACAGAGATATAAATAGTCTGGCTTTATAAAAGAGACGTAGAATACAATATATACTGAGTTAAAACTGAATGTTTTCGACTTGCACGAATAGCTTACATTACTTAATTTATTTCAATTGTAATACAGTTCAATAATTCACGTAATTAAAAATGATACTAAAGGACTCTACTTTGTGTTGATCGCAGTATATACATTCAGATTGTGAGATTAACTTTTCGGACACACAATAATTCAAGATATTTTTGTATTTCAATGTTATACAAAATTCAATGAAAAAATATTTAATTAAAATAAGTTTTGTTCAACAATACTTATGCACTAAGAAAAATAACTTACAATAAGTTACTGTTTAAACAGTAACTTAACCACAGAATTCCCATTAACCGAATAAATTCTGTCAAAAACTGGAAAATTTACTTTCTGAACACAAATTTTTATTGGGTTTTTCAAGAATTTTTGTGCATGAAAGGAAAATGTTTACTGTTTTTAACAGGAACTTTCATGTTAATGGGAATTCTGTGGTCAAGTTACTGTTTAAACAGTAATTTATTGTAAGTTATTTTTCTTAGTGTGACGATTTTGATTTCAGTGATAATAATATGTTGCGTCATAAAGTTACACATTAAGCGATAAAAATAATTTAATTACAAAATATAAATTGAATATGGATGGATGAAAGTTAGATATGGCAGTGCTTAATAACTCATTTCAATTGTGTATACGGTAGCCGAGTTAACCCAGCAACAAGAACTTAAACGGTAAGCATAAGATTTACTAAACAAAGCTATCATTCTATGGATACTGTCACAATCCCTTCTCAAGTGACGAGAGCCCAAGTGGTAGCAACTGTATGTCGCCGTAAGAAGCTGTTAATCTTCAGTAATAAACTGTATTTTCATTATAATACAGCATGAATATGCAACGACGATGATGGTCTTAATATCCTGGCATGCATCTTCCTGTGCTTTACGAGCTGAGCCTGTTCTGCCGGAATTTGAGACACCCTTACTGGATTTTGTTGTAAGGTTACTGACCTTCTATCATAAGATTCGTAATAAGTAGCTTGAGTGCAATCACTATATACGAACCATTAGACGAATCTAATCAAAATTGTCACAATCATTTTAGTTAAATATAAAGACAAATTTTAATTATGGTATCAAGTTTTCATAACCAAGAAGATGATCTGACAAAATTGTTTTAATGCTGCTGCAGCTTTAAGGGGTCATTGAAATTAATGACTGAATATAACATTTTCAAAATACCTTCTTGAACAATTCTATATATGAGTGTATTAGACAAATACAAATAAATTTTAAAAAAGCGATAACAATTTTTTTTGTTTATGCTTCATGTAAATTGTGCAATACACTTATATATACTCGTAGCATTTGTTCGCTATTATATAAAAATCGACATTTTTGCCGAGTAAAAAAGGGACAAAAAAGAAGCTTTTAATAACTTGATAAAAAAGGAAAAATATTATTTGAAAAAAACAAATTTAATGAAACAGTGCATTTCAGGCGAAAATAATTTTTCACGTGATAACGTGGCTAAAATAGATGTATATATACATATATATATAGAAAAAAAAGAAGCGAAAAAATAATTTCACATGTGAAATATTTGACCAGTTCTGCTGGCTCTGTTGACGCGCGTATTTTGTTTAACGATTTTCTATTAAATTATTTCAGATGTTGTCTATACGTGAAAACGCGATTCTGTTAATAAAAATATAATTATTATCAAATTGTCAAAGAAAGCAGTAGTTTCTTATATGACATATGTCTATAGCTGAATTATTCATATATTTCTACTTTTATAGTATATTTTATATATATATATATATATATATATATATATATATAATAATA
>JABFPJ010004163.1:0-14406 GCA_022817425.1 Gryon sp. ZL-2020
TGAAATTGTTAAGCCTTATTAAGAAAATTTACGTTTAAAAAGTTTTAATTATGTTTTGTGCGAAATTATAGAATATTTTTACATTAAACTTTAATTTAATAAATTCTAAAAAGTTTTAAAATATTTTAAAAAGATTTGAAATAGTATTTATATTTAAATAGTATTATTATATTTTAAATGTTTTAAACCGTTTGATAACATTTTTCAGTATTGAAACTTTTAGAAAATGATTGAAATGTTCTTATAATAAATAAAGACATTTTTTAAAATTATACAAATGATTAGAAGCTTTTTGAAATATTTTGAATTTGATATTAAATTAATATCAAATCTAAAAGATTTCTAACATTTTGCACAAATCGTAATTGAAACTTTTTAAACGTAAATATTTTTAATAAAACTCAAAAATTTCACGTTTGCTGAGAAAAAGAACAATTCTGTTACACTGTTGTTGAGTTTTCGATTTTTGACGGTTTATAAAAAGATCTAATCAAGTACGTATAATGTTTTATTCTTATTATGTAACTGGTTTTTCTTTTTTTATTGATTGTACTTTAAATTTTAGTTCAATTTTTTTAAATGTCGATAAAAATTTAAAAAAATAAGTTCAGAAGAGAAATTACGTCACGCGTGATACGAAATTAAACATTTGTGCTAAATGAATCGACCGTTCACAGAATCAAAAAAATGAAGAATAAGCGTCCAAATCTCGAAAAATTTTAGTTGTTTTACCCTCGTTCTTAGATTTTGAAATTTATTCGAATATCGATGTTTATTTGACAAATTATTTATAATTTAAATTATTTATAATTTAAATTATTTATAATTTAAAAATATTAAAAATATTTAATGACGTTGAATAATTAATGTTTTGTCATCTTTGTTTTATTTAAAGGAATACAAAATAAAATTATATAAAATATTATGTGTGATAATAAAAACAGTTCGAAAAAACATGTAATCTTTTAGTATTTGGAACGTAAGGGATGCCTGTATTTCTATATGAAATCATTGTAGCGAAAGTTTGTAAATGTATCAGAGTTGTTGGCCACCTGGAAAAGCTGGAATAGTTATGGGATTTTATTTTTCTGGAAAAGTCTGGAATTTTATAATTATTCCTGCATTTTTTCAAATTTCATTTTAATTGCATATTTTCTTAGTAAAACGAAAAATATATTGGGAATATATTCATAATATATACTGAATATATTGTGAATATATTTTTTCTTGAAAAATGTATTGTTAATATATTCTTAATATTTTTACAAAATGCTCCAAATTTATCTTCTTCACATTATTTAGTGAATATATTATCAATATATTGAAAATATATTGTTTTATATTAAATTAAAAATATATTAATATATTAAGAATATATATAGTCTATATCAAGAATATATTAACAAATATATTCGCAATATATTTTTCATTTTGCTAGGATTTTCTCCATTTAAAATGTATTCACTTTTTTGTTCAGAAAAATATATTTTGTAATTTTGAGAATATTGCCAAATTGTAAAACTAGCTAATTTATTGTTATTTAATATTAAAATTAGTTACAAATTTGTATAAGATGTTTAACTAAACATTTTGATTTATGTTTGAATATTTATTTTTTATTTAACGTTTTTCGATTTTTTTGGCCTTGAAAACCCAAAAAAGTCAGTGATTTTGAAAATGCATAAAACGCAACTACCCTGAATATCCATTTGTGACATATCAAGTCCTTGCAGATTTGATGAATATAAAAAAATGATATAAAGCAGCGATACTAATATGTGATCTACATTGAATGTGTTTGCGCAGAAACCAAACGATGAACTAATCTTAATGAGTAAAATGTATAGTAAATTATCTCACTAACTGCTATATTATTTTCATGACGTCGAAATAAGCGAATGCATTGCAGTTTATCTGTGATAAAAAAGATGTAATATTTGAAACAAAATAGATGCTATTTTTAATAAAATATTTGCGCCAGTTTTGTTGCAATTAGTTTGCAAAAATAGGTCGCGAAATTTGCTTATTTTTATTTTAATATTTATATATAAATAATTAATATAGATTTCAAATTTGTATATTTATTTAAAAAAAAGTCTTGAAACTGAAAAATATAATAAATGTAAAATGTAATGTAAATATGTTAAACAATTATATAAACAAGTTATATATAGTAAAATAAGTATAATTCAAGTTTAACTTTTAGAATACAAATTATTGTTTTTCGTTTCAAGATTTTTTTGTAAAAAGTGCATTGTAAAAATTTTTATGTAATTTTATGTAATCAATGAAATGTCAAAGGAAAACGTTTATTTATTATAAAAAAATGTTGTTAAAATATAGAATTATATAATAATAAAAAAACGTCAGGAAATTTGAACACAAAATTGTTGCTTCGTTTTCATTTGTGTGGATGTCAACTTCCAAAAGTATAATATTTCTTTTCCAGTAATTCTGAAAGATGAGACTGCAATTTGAAACTGCGTCTACTTTGTGTACAAAATATTCTTTCAAACGCAACTTTTGAAATTTGAAAATAATATTTCAAATTGCATTTAAGGTAAATAAATTTCGAAAAATTGTAATTTTTAATTTATTTAAAAAAATCAAATTTTTTAAAAACGCAACAAGTTTTTAAAATTCAAAAAAATTACAATTTTCAAAATTTCAAAAATAATTTTTACTTTCAATCGCAACTTTAAATATTAAAAAATAATATTTTAAATTACATTTAACATAAATAAATTTTGGAAATTTGTATTCTTAAATTAAATTTATTTAAAATTTCTTAAGGACGTTCTATCGCCATAAGCATTTATTAGATAAACAAATAATATTGAATGTATTTTAAACTTTAAAGAATTCCGAATTTTTTAATAATTTTTTTGGTATAGGTCATCGATCATTTCGAAGAGTAACTGGAAAATTAAAATCCATAAAAATGCATTACATTATATGGCAAAGTAGGCTAATCTATACTTTGGAGCGAATTTTCTCTATGTAAATGATTACATAAAAAAATAAAAATATTATTGTTGAAAAGCTTATTAATTAGGGAATAATTCCATATTAAAAAGTTAGTAGCTTAACGATAGTTTCATTAAGTTATTGCAAATATAAAATAGTTGCACTAGCAAAACATTTGATAATGCTCGAATGACAGGTAACCTTTTGAAATAATTTAAAAAAAAAATTTTTTTTAATTAAAAAAAATTTTTTTTAAATAACGAATTATACAATTTATATACTAAAGTAGTCAGCTTTCAATGTTGACGTTTGCTATTAACATTCCAAAAGTCACAAAACTAATCAAATAACATACTTGTATGTATTTTTTTTTATTTTATATACGCTTTTTATTTAATGGTAATGCTATAAAAAATAATTATAATTTGTATCTATTTTGGATTTAATCAAAATGTATATTTATGATATTTATACACTAAGAAAAATAACTTACAATAAATTACTGTATAAAAAAGTAACTTGACCACAGAATTCCCATTAACATGAATGTTCCTGTTAAAAACAGTAAAAATTTTCCTTTCATGCACAAAAATTCTTGAAAAAGTCAATAAAAATTTGTGTTCAGAAAGTAAATTTTTCCGTTTTTGACAAAATTTATTCGGTTAATGGGAATTCTGTGGTCAAGTTACTGTTTAAACAGTAATTTATTGTAAGTTATTTTTCTTAGTGTAATAATTTGTGTAATTACTTAAACAAGTAAAAGTTTTTCAAAATAAAAAAAAAGAAATTTAAAAAATTTCAAAATTATTTTTCAAACATTTTTATTTAATTATTTCATACTAATAAAATAAAACAAAAAATAAAAATAATTAAATTTCAATAAAGTGATTAAATTTAAAAAAATAAATTCTTTTTTAACTTTAAAAGTTATTTAAATGTTTAAACTTATTTTATTTTTGTTCATTAATTCAAAAAAATGCTAATAGCGTTTTCGTTGGAAAAGTTTTTTAAACTAGGTCAAACAATTTTTAGTTTTTCATAAAACACGCGTTCTTTTATATCGAGTTTTTTAAACTGAAAAAATGCATTTTATGTATTTTGACATGACAATTAGTAGGTTAAAATATAAATAAACGAAAATATATTTTTCGAAAGATTAATAAATTTAATATATATGCATATATTATAATTCAGATATGTATCATTTATCGAAAAATCAAATATATTAATATATAACCATGTATTTGTATGAATTTATTCTTTTAACCTGCTAACTGTCATATCTAAATTCGTATAATTAATTTTTGTAGTTTAAAAATCTCGATGTAAAAGATCATGTGTTTTTTGAAAAAATGAAAGTTTTTTAACCCAGTTTAAAAAACTTTGTCAACGAAAACGCTATAAGTTTCAAATTTAAAAAAATAAAAAAAAAATAAAATTGTCAAAATTAAAACTTATGTTTTTATTTTTAAATGTATTTTAACTGCTTAAATCAATTTTATTTATAATTTAAATTGTTAAAAATTTAAGAAAAGATAAATTTGAACATGTTCAACAAATGTCTCAAATTCCACAAATTCCAAATTTTCATAATGTCAGCATCATTTTTGAAACATTCAAAAATACAAAAACAACTCAAAATTTGATTGAATTATTTCATAACAATAATAAAACAATGAAAATATCAAAAAATTTGACAAATGAAAAGTGAATAAATGAAAAGTATGACCTTGTTATATTAAATAAAAAGCCGCAAATCTGAAATAGAAACAAAGCTGTATATTTATGAGCGATCATGTTTCAATTTTTCTACGACACGTACATCGTTGTTTTCTTCTCGAGCTGAACACACACACACATGAATAAATATAAATATAATCAACAGTTTATCAATGAATTTTGAATGACGATAACGTTCATCGTGATATAACGAACGAAGCCAAGGAGCGGAGAAGGAAATAATAATAATGCGTTATATTTTCAAATCCGTGTCATTTTTTTCTTTTCGCGCTTGGCTTATGGTGGTTCGGAGTGGGGATTTGTCGCGAGTTATCGGATGAGTAAGCTAAGCCTTGTTAAATAGCTGAAGGATTTGTTAGACTTCAGATTTCATCCAATACTTAACTTTGTCGAATTCGAATAAACAAAATTTCAAAACAAACGTTTTTCTAAAATAACACATTTTTGGATCCAAAATTCAAAATGAAGAAGCAAATATTTTTAATGTAAGAAATTGTTATTTTTATTTCAATTAATGTGTTTAATTTGTTTTTTATTTTGACAATTTAAAAAAAAAAATAATAATAATAATTGTAATGATTTTTGTAGAATTTGCTTTTTCTCGGGTGTACTGGCGAGGGGATTTTACCGAAATAGAATCCCAAGTGAAGACAAACCAAGAAATTCATTTTTTCAGTCAAAAGATAGAATTGTACGGGATTCGAGTGAAGTTTGCGAGGCAGACAAATGCAAAATTGCTGGTAAGTTTGAACAAAAAAAATTTGTTAAGTGAAAATATTTGTTGATATAAAAAATTGTACAAAAAAAAAGTTTGAATGGAAAATAAGCATAAATAATCATGTATTTATGATGCGAGATAATTTCGTCAATGAAAGACTAAATTTGATCTATGTTTGTATGATTCAATTATGTAATCCAAGTTGCGTCGATGGAACAACAAAATGTTTTTTTTTTTTTTTTATACTGATACTTTGCGATACTAAGTTTGTCGTGAAGATTGTCCTATCGAAGTTAAACTGAAATTTAACTTATTTTTCAACATCTTACAAAAAATTCAAATTTAAAATATATTTAAAAAATAATAAATTAAATAATCATTAGAAAAAAAGTTAAAATAAATAAATTTATAAAGTTAATTAATAAAGCAATAAATTAATTAAAATAAACATTTATGCAAATTATAATAAGTTTGAATAAATCGAAATGTTAAATATTCAACCAATAAAATCCGAAAATTAATTTAAAATTTTTGAAATAATTAAAATTTACAAAAATAATAAAATTTTTTAAAATCAAAAAAACATTTTTCTAACCGAAAATATATTTTTTAATATATAATTTCAAAAAATTTTATTTTATGTTATAATCAAATTTATTCTAATTATAAATTTATAATTTTATTTATAATAAAATAATTTATTATTAATTATTATATATAATTAATATTATATATAAATTCCTGAATTTAAATACAAAAATATATATATCAAAATATATGCAAAAATATATAACTTTTTGCCTCAAAATATAATTAAAAATATATCTTAAATATATTTTTTATACGTAAATATATTTGTGCATATATTTTGCAAATATAATTTTACTTAAATTTGTATATTTTCACAAATATATTTCAGATATATTTATATTGTTACAAAAATGTACTCATACTTTTTATTTATATTATATATACTATATATATATTATATATCAGAATATATATTTTACAAATATACTTATATTTTTACAGATATATTTCAGAAATATATTTTAAATATACATTAAATATATAATTTTTTTCCAAATTTATATATGCATTTACTCATATATATCATTGCATATATTTTCTTCCGTTAGACTATATTAATATATATAATTCATTATTTTAATATAATTTATAATATAATAATTTATCCCATATAGATCACTAACGTTTAGAATTCCTCTTTGGAAAATCAAAACTAATTCTAATTATGGTTTACGAAACGTTATAAAAAGTTCTTGTAACGTTTACAAAAACTCTTGAAAACTGCAAAATGTCGCCCAGACAGGATTGAAAAATGGCTTTGAAGAAAGTATAACAAATGTTGTTAAGACGGTTTTTCAACGTTTAGAGAACGTTGACATTTTCTATTTTGAGTATTGAAAAAGCTTTCTTAAAAGAATTAATTATAATGTATTCTAAACTGCAATATTTCGTCTTACGTGGCATTGAAAAATATCTTTCAGGAAATTAGAACAAATGTTACTAAAACGTTTTCTCAATATTTAGATAACGTTATAATTTTTCATGACTCTGAAGATATTACGAGCTGATTTTCTCCGATAACGTCATACAGCAGCATTTTTCATGGGCAGGGCCAATAAAGCAGAAGAAATGTTTCAGAAACTTGAAAATTTGCAAATGTATTATAAGTAAGTAATCAAAACATTAGCAACGTTAACTTCAAATGTAAAAATGTTTTTAAGGGAATAATATTTAATTATTTCTTGCAGGCGAAGTTCTCAAAGCATTTCCAAAGTCATCGTCTGAGGATATTTCAAAAATCATTAAAACGTGGGTTAAGAATGCGAAGCAAAGGATAACCGACTAAGTTAATCGAAGAAATACGTTAAAAACTAGACAATATTAAAAAAAACAAGTATTATACTGAAATAAAAGTGTGAAAGAGTTTTATTTGTAAACAAAATAAAAGTTCGTTGAAGGTACAATTTTTTATAAAAAAATGCAAATTTTGCAGTTTCCAAAGAGGAATTCTAAACGTTAGTGATCTATATGGGATAAAATAGTAATTTTTAAAAATAATGAATCATTTAATTAATAACAATTTATCGATTGAATTTCAGCGGAAATAATTATGAAAGGAATGAACAAGTCCGCCGATCCATGTGACGATTTTCACGAATATGCATGCGGAGGATGGGCCGTCAACTTTCCCATTCCGCCAAAAGAAAATACTTGGAACATTGACGCAATGGTGCAAAAAGAAATTGAACAATTGAAGAAAAGTAAGACTTTTCCAAAACTTCATTTTTTACTTTCATTTATTATTTTATTATTATTTTACATTCATTCATTTCATCGAAAAATATGAACAATCAAAATTCAATATCAAAAAGCAAAAAAATATAAATATCAAATAAAAAATTTATTTTTGTGCCATTAAAGTTTATATTTATTAACTTGATCGTTTAAATTACTTGCAGAAACGGCATTGCGAACAATCATATCAAAGCCTCAGGATTTCCAGTAATAACTAACTATAATTATCGCCAACAATTGACGTTAGTCAATAAAAAGTGTTCAATTAATCAATGGCATTATTGTACTTTTAAACACGATGTTTTTCTGTTAACAGAAAATTTGGCTTTAAAAAATGATCGGTTTTGAAGAAAAACGACAATCAGTCAATGATTTAAGACAATTTTTTATAGACAATTCATTTTTGATTAATTTATTTTGTATGCTATTAGTGATTTTTTATTATCTGTCGAGGAAACTAAACTTTGTTGCATTTTATATTAATATTCAAATGTAATTCTTGCATATTACAAAGCAAAAAAAAGTATTGCTAAAATTAATTACTTTTAAATATTTTATTGTTTCTTGTTATTTTTAAATATTTTATTATTTTGTCTTATGTTTACATACTTTTTCATTTTTTAATATTTAAAAAATATTTCTTTAAATTCCATTTGTTTAAATGACTGATTTATGTAATTTAATTATTTTTGCATTTTATTGGAGGATTGTTTTGTGTCGTAAGAAAACATAATGAAAAAAAAAGAATTGTATATTTTTGAATATCTTAGTTCTTATATAAAATCGAACATTAATGTCATAACCGAAGCATTTCATAAACACGATGCAGTGAAGGACAATTTGAATGATTTGTTAGAAGTATCCTTTAATATATTAATGCTTTAAATAATGCAAAACATAATTAAAAAAGAATACTTTTCTTTCAGAAAACATAAAAGCAATGAAATGAATATATTTTTGTGGAATATTCATTAACGCGACTGATAATTGAAATGCATTACAATTTAATGATGCATAATTAAATCAAATTACATTGGTCAACATAATTAATAATGTTGGCTATCATTTTTTAAAATCATTATAGATTTCCTTTTCCTTGGATAATTTTGCTTTGTAATTATTGCATGATTATGTGTACTTTGCAGTTCAATCATTTTCATCAATTTGTCTATTTTTTATCTTAAATTTTGTTTTTTAATTTTTTTAATTTAATTTAATTCAATTATTAATAATAATAATTTAACTTAAATTATTATTATTATATTATATATTATATATTTGTATATATATATATGTTATTTATACATGTTATTTTTAGTAAAATGAATTATATATTGTCAATATATTGATAATATATGATTTTTGTCACTAGAAATATATTACATATTATATATTAAATATTATATATTATATATTATATTATATTATATTATATTATATTATATTATATTATATTATATGTGTCTTTTATTTTTAGATATTTTGGAAAAAGATATTAGTCCATCGGATACCAGACCACTTCAGTTGGAGAAACAGTTTTATAAATCTTGCATGAATTTGGGTAAGTTTTTTCATTTTCTAAATGTTACGTTAATTATTATTTATTTAATGAATTATTTATTTATTTAATAAATTTATGTTATAGATGCGATTAGAAAAGCTGGAGTGGAGCCGCTAATGAACGTAATAAATGGCATCGGCGGTTTTCCGATGATTATGGAAAAAGATGAATGGGATGAAGCAAAGTATCCATGGCAACTTGTTCACTCATATTATGCAAACTTAACTGGATCTTTTCTCCTATTTACTCTCGATCTTGACGGTGATCTGAGAAATTCTACTGCTTCCATGTTATTTGTAATATTTTTTTTTATATTTGATTTTGTTTAATTTACATTTTATATTCACTTGACTGTCGTATTTATTTAAATTTGAGTTTATTTTAGTGTTTAATTTTATTTGAATTCAAATTTTAATTAAATTTAATTTTAATGTTATTTGAATATAAAATATAATATAATTTAAATTAAATTTGAGTTTATTTAAATGTTTAATTTTAGGTGATTCAAATTTTAATTTATTTTACATTTTGAATTATTTTAACACGTAATTTTACTTTAATATAATATTTATTTTGAATTAAACTTTAGTTGAATTTATACTTAATTTTAATTTTAATTTCAACATTTCTTTTCAAAATCGAGTTTAAATTTACTTTTGATTTTTATTGTAATAGATCATTGAATTAATTTTAAATTTCTATTTCAGTTAGATCAACCGGACCAAAATTTATTTACATTTATGGAAGTCGAGACCGATGACGTCGTGGAATTAATAGGCAATTATTCATTTTTTGGTATTAACATTGCCAAAATACTCAGCAAATCGCAAAAAAAGCATATCAGCACTGAAAGTTTTATAGACGATTTTGGTGACATTATGACATTTGGATTAGAACTTACGTCGGTATGTCGGTATTTTCAAACAAAGTTAAAATAACATTCCTTAGGGAAAAAATATATATCAAAATATATAACATTTTTCTGCTAAAATATATTTGAAAATATATTTCAAATATACATGTGCATATATTTTACAAATATATTGTTTACTTATATTTTTACAAATATATATTTTACAAACATATTTCAAATATATAACTATTTGCCAAAAATATATGTGAATATATTCAAATATATTTATAAAAAAATATATTCCGGAATATATGTTCATCCCTTAGGGATACTAGATTTAAAATTACAAATTACATCATTTAAATATTTCATTTGTAGATTTTAACTGACGAAGAAAATCGACAGGATTTTGAACGATGGCTAAATTATATGACCGTCGAAGAGTTACAGCAATTTTACAACAAAGTTCAGACCTTCAATTATACCTCGAAGGTAAATCGATATTTTAAATCAATATAAATTTAAATCAATAAAAATGAAATCCAATATCTATATTTATATATTTTTATAGTTATATATTTATTTTTTTAATTAATCTTTTTTTAAGATCGACTGGTTGGACACATTTCAAACGTTCTTCAGTGACGTTAACGAAACCATTCCAGAAACATACATCATCACAGTTCGAGAAGTAGATTATCTGAAAAAACTCGCTGCTTTGCTATCAAAAACAACTTCAAGAACAATCGGTAATTTTTGATTGATTACATTCATTCAAAATTGATACCAAAAAATTAAAACAAAAAATAGTAAAATATTTAAATTAAATTTTAGTCAATTACATTCACTGGATGAATATCCTCAAATTTTTGCCATATACCACGGAAGAACTCTGCGCTGAAAACCTGAAAATGTTTCATTTGATAACAGATCCGAAGGATTTTCCAGAAAGGTTTTTTTCTTCATTTATAAGATTTTATCTATATATTTATATTATTATATGTTAATAATATAAATAAAATTAATTATATATAAATTATATATATTTTATTTGTTAATTATATATATTATTTATAAAAAAATATATTTCAAAGAACGTTACTTAATGGTAATAATGATTTTGTACATTTCAGATGGGAATTTTGCGTGGGTTCAGAAATCGTGGAAACGGGAACTTCGTATGAATTTGTTAAACGAAACATAACTGATGATATTGTCAAAACAGTAAATTAAAAAAAACTAATTAAAATGTAATAAATATGTTTTATTTATTATAATAGATATAATTATTAATAATGTTAATATATTTTAGGTGAAAGAAGTTGCAGAAAATGTGCGAGAACAATTAGCAGTTGAAATTCAAAATTCAAATTGGCTGAGTGAAGATATGAAGAAACAAAATATTGAAAAAGTGAATGGCATGCAAGTTCGAATTGCTTATCCCAAATGGTATGACAATTCCACAGCTTTTGAGCACAGTTTCGATGGAGTAAGTCGATTTTTAATTAAAAATTGATTACTAATTAAAATTTAAATTTTTTTTAATGAAAACAATTAATTTAATGAAAATTAAACAATTTTTCATTTAATAAGAAAAATAAAATGTAATAATAAAAACTGGATTTATTTAAAAAATGATTACTCATTAAAATGTAAATTTTAAAAATGAAAAAAAATTAATTTAATAAAAATTTAAAAAATTTTAATTTAATAAGAAAAATAAAATTTAATAAAAACTGGAACATTTTTAATTTAATAAAAATAAAAAAAAATCAATTTAATGAAAATGTACAACTTTAAATGGCACAGAATGAAAAATAATCAAAATTAATATTTAAATTTCAGCTGAGCTTTGGGGATGATTTGTTTGAAAATGTGATAAATGCATTTCTTTTCATAAAACGACAAACATTTAGAGACTTGAACCAACCACAAGATAAGGACGAGTTAGTATATTTATCTGCTAATTCTTGGTTGATTAAAGTATCTTAGATGATAAATGTATTTTTAGATTCGGATTCGAGCCAACCGTGTCCAATGCTTACTATCTGCATGGCTTCAATTCCCTCAGTAAGATGTTTTTCCAAAATTACAATAAAAATAAACATTAAATATAATTTTTTAAATATAATTCAACTTCAACATTTGCTTTACAGCAATACTTGCAGCGGAAATAACGTTGCCAATATTCGATCCTTCTTTGCCAAAGTAAGCAAAATAAAATTAAAAGTTGAATAAAAATAAAATAAAACAAAAGTAAAAAGTAGAAAATATTTTACATTCATATAACAAATAATTCATTACAAAATGTTTTTAGATCTATGAATTATGGCAGCATTGGTTTTATAAGTGGACATGAAATGTCGCATGGATTTGATTCCAATGGTAATATGTTTAAATTATATTGCAAATAATCAAATCCTTTGATTCAATGGAAAATAAATGTTGCAATATTAATAAATAAAATAATATCGCAGGTCTCAATTTCAACAAAGACGGAAATCTGATCCCCTGGTGGCCGCAAAACATGAGACAGATTTATGCAAAAAAAGTGCAATGCATCGTCGAACAGTTCAACAACTATTCTGTAATTATTATATTTTTCATTTTTTTTTTTTTTGAAATTGTAAAAAAATATAATAATTTGATATGCAAATGATCGTTGGTTCTTTTTTTACAGACAAACGGCAACTTGACGAACAATGAAAACACAGCGGATTTTATTGGAATGCTGGCGGCTTTTAATGCCTACAAAAAAGTCGTGCAAAATCACGAAGATAAGAAATTGCCCGGTTTGGAGGATATCACACCAGATCAAATGTTTTTCTTATCATTCGCAAGTGTAGGTTTCCCAAACTTAATACTATTTACTAAATCTCTTATTTTTATGGCCTTATTAAAAAGAATCATATGCTAATCATATCATATATTGTCCATATATTTTTAATATATTTAAAATATATTGTAAAGAATTATTTAATTCGCAACAGAAGGATTTTATTATTAATAACGTTCACACTTACGTGATTGCAATTTGTGACATTAAGGCTAAGAAAAAGGTTGAATAAATTAAATACAGTAGAACCTCGAATATCCGAGATGGCCAGAACCAAGCATACCTCGGATAATCGAAATTCGGATAATACGAAATAACGTAATTAACAGCAATTAAAGATGGAAAATATTAATTTCATTAATATACCGATGCTATAATTGCAAAGACAGAGTTTTTTAAACAGTTTTTTAGTTTTATTATCTATTATTTAAATTATTGATACGTGAAAATGATGACTTTAGTAGAAGAAAGTTTGTAAAAATTCGTTTCATCCGAGTTTTTACAGAGACCTCGAATCGGTTGAGTACCTCGGATAATCCAGAACATCGGTTAAGCGAGGCTCGGATAATCGAGGTCCTACTGTATAATTTTAATGTGTAATATAATAATTTTATTTAACAGAATGTTTTTGTTTCTTAATCTAAAACAACGCAATCATCATTTGAATCGTCCTTAGGGTTCACGATGGAGACATCGGTGACGGTGGGTTCACTGTCTTTAATCCTCAACATGAGGTTGTACATTAATTCAAACCCTTTCGCGTTTGATATGAATCTTAGCAGTGACTCAAACTTCTCAGTCGAGACTGATGGAGGAGGTTTGTGCTCACAATTTATTTGGTAATAATTTATAATGTTGTTGCAATTGTTATTGGTTAAAGTGGTATTGTTAGAATTCGAGTTTGTTGTGATTGGAGTTTTTGTTTTGGAGAGTTTTGCACATTTCTCCGCCTTCCGCTCTAACCCTCTCAGGATTCTTCTCCGTTCTTCAGGAGACGCAGCTGAGTTTAATGTTTGCGTCAAAGTATCCTCTATTTCCGTAGAGTTAGCCGTTTTATTGAGTTTTTGAATATTTTTAATTAAAAGATTAATTGTTTTTTCTATATTCGCCACTTTTGAGAAGAGAGAAAAAAGGAAACTCGAATTAATGAAAGAATTATTTTATTTCAATAAAAGTATTATCCAATTTTCATTCTTTATAATTTTCGGAAAAAGGATGTAACTTCTAGATGAAAAGACTACAATACTGTAAGCTCTCTCTCTCACCCTAGCTATATAATTAGAGATGGGCAATGACGAGTCATTTTAATAATGGTCACGTCATGGTCATTTGACCGTCAAATGACGGTCACTGACGGTCATTTATCATTTTCAAAAAATTTAATGTTCAAATGACCGGTCATTTTT
>JABFPJ010004164.1:0-14403 GCA_022817425.1 Gryon sp. ZL-2020
GCACCGGCAACCCGTGCCGAAAGTTGATATTCATTTTCCAGACTAGGTCTGGGACTGACGAATCGATAGTGCTATATTACGATCAACTTCATGTGCTCGAAGATGACCTCTAGGTGCCAAAACTATACTCTCAAATATTTGACACATTTAAATACATCGTGTTACGGCACCGACAACCCGTGCTGAAAGTCGATATGCATTTTCCGCACTAGGTTTGGGACTGACGAATCAAATGCGCTATTGATCGATCATCTTCGAGTGCTGGAAAATGACCTCCAGGTACAAAAACTACACTGAGCCATAAATTTGGTACCACTAACTATATCGAATAGTGATTCTTGTTTCTTACTATTTTTAAATTTTTATTACAACTTATGAAATATAATTAGTGTAACCAAATAACATAGTTTCTTTTAACTATAATATTTTATTAAGTAGTAAACGATATACTTTTGTTCTTGACGAAAAACAAAACGCAACCAATCCTCACACCATCTCGAAACTAATTTCGAGCATTTAAGCGCTCTGTTTCGTTTTTTTTATTAGTGTTGCAAAAAAGATAAATTGTGGATGTGATAATTATTTATTTATGGTTTAATTTTTAAAGTATATTTTATACAGTTATATTTATAATCTTATGAATTTCATTTTGTATAATTGAAATTATAATATTTTATAGTAAACATAACCTAAAAAATATGGTTGTAACAATTATTTTTTTATAGAAAATTAATAAAATATTTTAGTTAATTCCAAGTCTGACTATATTTTATAGTTTTTTCATTTAAATTATTTCCAATTATAATTTTGGTTATTTCAATAATGAATATTATTAAACTAACTATAAATATAGTTCTTATAAGAATTTTTGTTCAACTATATTTTTATGGTAATAATAAAAATGAAAATTTCCCTCAGTGTATATCATCAGAAATTTAAAACATTAAAAAACATTGTTCTACGGCACTGGCAACCCGTGCTGAAAGTTGATATGCATTTTCCGGACTAGGTGTTTTAATATTTTAATCGACCTTCGAATCATGAATTGAACAAACATTTATATATACATACATACATACATATAAAACATTATGATAAAATCATGCTTAATATATATATTCAATATTAGATCGTAGCACGATGTATTTTAATGTGTCAAATTTTTGAGAGTATAGTTTTTGCACCTTGAGGTCATTCTCGAGCACTCGAAGTTGAACGTTATATATAGTGCGTTTAATTCATCAGTCCCATACCTAGTTTGGATAATGCATATCGACTTTCAGCACGGGTTGTCGGTGCCGTGGCACGATGTATTTAAATGTGTCAAATTTTTGAGAGTATAGTTTTTGCACCAGGAGGTCATCTTCGAGCACTCGAAGTTTTTCGTTATACAGTGCTTTTAAGTCGTCAGTCCCATACCTAGTCCGGAACATGCATATCGACTTTCAGCACGGGTTCTCGGTGCCGTAGCACGTTTTTTTTAATGTGTCATATTTTTCGGAGTTTAGTTTTTGCACCTGGAGGTCATCTTCGAGCACTCGAAGGTGATCCTAACATGGTGCGTTAAATTCCTTAGTCCCATAGCTACTCCGGAACATGCATATCGACCTTCGAGAGATGTTCCTGGAGCCGCTGGACTAGGTTTATTTTTGGGTAAATTTACGGGAGTATGGTTTTTGAACCTGGGGAGCGTGTTCAAGCACGCAAATTTAATTCTAAGTACTTGCATTACATTTCTGGTCTGAAAATCTTTCCCGGAAACGTAAAAATAAAAAAAAAAAATTTTTCGTGCTCGGAACGTTCCGATCTTCCGCCACATACAATTTTGCGTATTTTTTCACACATCCCTAGACAAAACGTAAGTAGATTTAAAATATCATTGAAATATATTAGAATTATGATAACTGAATGATAATTGAATGATATTGGAAATTGGAAAATAAGCATATGTCAAAATACTATGATTTCTAATGTATGATATTTACGCAGCAGTTATTTAACATTTAAACTATGATTCAATCATTATAAAAATATATTGATGCAATGTTTTTTATATTTTTTTTTAATTTATGTAAAAGATCATAAAAATTTGATCATGTCTTTGAAAAATTATTCGCTGCGTTATCAGACTCATTTCTATTATATTGGAATTATAACTCAATTACGCTTGAACTATATTACGTGATATATCATTTAATGATTATGAAAATATATTTCTAACATATCCTCATTATACTCGATATGGGGAGCGATCATTATACCATATGACGAAATAACACGGACAAAATAACACAGTCAAAAGGATATATGACAAAATAACACAAAACCAAAATGACTCCGTAAATACTAACACAATAATAATAAAAAATAAATAATGTTTTAAATAGTTGAAAGTGATTCCAAATATACTAAACAATGGTTCCGAATAATTATTAAAGCGACCTTTTTTACCAATCCAAGTAGTTAAAAAAATCGAAGTAATCGAAAAAAGAGTTCAAATGAGTTTTGTTGATATAATTATCAACAAAAAACTGCGTGTTACTTACCTTTATGCGAAATGAACATCTTTCTGCGTTAAAAACGCAAGTGCTTTTAGTAAATTTATGTTGAAATAAAAATCTATATCAGTATTATATAAAGAACTTAATTGATGGTGTTGCATATTTCTCCATAAGCATTGTCCGAAATGAAAAAAATATCCTTTTATCAATGCATTTGGAAATAATTTGACGAAAGTATTTATCGATAATATCCTAAAATAGATGCCGCTTAGAGTATTTTGAAAAAATATTATATATAATCTGCGAAAATACAAACAGTTTCATAACGGTATGGAATATTCTTTCTTGCACCATTTACCCAACCCTATGATTTGTACAAAGGTCGGTATATCTGCATAGGTTCACGTTCAAATGATTTTTTTATTTTTGTATTCATAATTACGGTCGCTTCGCGACCGTAATTATGCCACGTTTAATTGAGTAACATTATCTTAAACATTCTTTATACTAATTATTTAAGCTCTTTTTCATTATGTTTGTGTTATTTTGGTTTTGTGTTATATTGTCATATGTTAATTTGACTGTGTTATTTTGTCCGTGTTATTTTGTCCAATGGTATTTTATGTATGGTGCCACTCGATATAGTCGAATATATTGTTAAAATCATTGAAACTATTATTATTATTATATAATCTTTCACATGAATTAAACAAATATAAAAAACACTGCATGAATATATTTTAATAATGATTAAATCATAGTTTAAATGTTAAATAACTACTGCGTAAATATTTTACATTAGAAATCATAGTATTTTGACATATCCATATGTTCCAATTTCCAATATCATTCAATTATCATTCAGTTATCATAGGTCCAATATATTTCAATAATATTTTAAATGTACTTTTGATTTGTCTCGGGACCCACAGGGACGAAAATATATTTCTGAAAATATATTTGAAATATATTATTTCTTGCCGTTTTACGTATAAAAAATATATATTCTATATATTTTTTATATATTTTTTATATATTTTTACAAATATATTTCAGAAAATATATTAAAAATATATGCCATTTATATAATTTCTTGTCGCAAATATATTTTGTTCAGAAAAATATATTGTATATATATCGTAGGCCGATAGAAAAATCAGGCCGTTAGCTAACTGCCGGCCGTTAGAAGAATAATCATTGATTCATTCATTTTTCTTCTATCGGCCTGGAAATTTTAGGCAGTTACCTGACGTGTGTCAGGCCGATAAAAGAATCGATATTGAATACAAAAATGTTATTGAACACAACATCCAACTTTTAACTTGTTACTCTTTATTGTTGAACTCTTTATTTGTTACAACAAGGTCCACTGAGATGGCAACGCAAGTTACAAAGTAAGCCATTTTTATAACATGCGCAACTTTTTGTTTGACATTGGTTGGCGGCAACTTTGCAGTTACATTTTTTATATCCTTGCCCGCCAACCAATGATTGCTTTGCAACAGCTTCTCGCAGGGATAAAAAGATGTCTTTCGGTATTTCATCAACGGACGTTACGTGTGCTCCGGATTTCGCGATATCTGTTCGCGGATACCAGCCCTTTATTGTGCCATGCGTAGTACCAATCTCATATACGTCATTTTTAGTATCCAGGATAACCCCAGATATATTTGGAAAGTCCAATGGCCCACGATCAACAGTCGGAACTGCCAGAGTTATAGAATCGCCGATTGAAAGTGGAGGATATTTTTTTTTCAGTGAATGTTATCATTTTCTCGGCCGCCCTTTTTTGTCGTTCGAAACAGTCTTTTCTCGATTCTATCAGCAAATCGCCTCGTTTACACAACGAACATACTTCGTCGACGTCAGTGTCAATAGACACGTTACATTTTTTGCAAATATGTTTTGCAAGTTCCGCATCATTAGATTCCAATTCCAACAACTCTTGTTCTTGGATTGCTTGCTCCAAATCTTCCTCGGTTTGCAATGAATTTAAAATTTCATCGGGTAAAGATGTAATTTGTCGCAAACCGCACTTGATTGGCCCGAGTAAAGCTTCGTACGGTGTTCGGTTGATTATTCGGTGCCGGGACGCATTTTTTTGCCACTAAAAAAGTTATTGTTGCAAATAATTATTATTGCAAATAAATTTACAATTCATTATATAATTATTAACAAATTACTTGAATTTCAAAGCATCCGCGGCTCCAATTTGTGCTGTTGTTATCAATCATCCATGCTCGTAGCATGTTTTCTACGTCCGCGTTTGCTCGCTCGACACTGCCTTGACTCTGGGGATGCACAATTTTACAATGTGGCCATTGAGAAACTATTAGAATTCAATAGATATTATTATCTATTACCAAACCAACAAACCAAACGAACAAACCAAACTAACCTATTTCATGAATTACGGCAGCAACAAATTCCCTTCCGTTGTCGCTTTGTAAAATTTGCGGTGATCCCCATGTAAAAAAGATTTTCAAAAGCTCATCGGCCACATTGACAGCATGTTTGGATTTTAAGGGGCGCAAATGAAGGAACTTAGTTGCATGATCCTGATAATTTAGGAGAAAAGAATATTCTCCGTCTTTGCACGATTGAAAATCAATGAGATCAACCTGTCCTCGCATATTAAATCCATCCGATAATATGGGTTTTATTACAATGCCTTTTTTCGGAGCGGCTCTTTTCTTGTTGCACGTTTGACAGCACGAGACGAAAATTGTGCATGCCGTTTTGGGGATTTTTTACTTGTTTTTGGTATAATAAATTATTTTATCCCTACCACCATGACCAGTTTGTATGTGAGCCTCTAATAGTTTATCATATAAGTCTTCCATTGGCACCATACGAATCAGCGGATTTTCTCGTTTTAAAATTACTCGCTCATCGTCACCAACTTTCAACAATTCGTATTTTTCTTTTGTAAAAATAACTGGTTTTTTTAACATTTTCCGACTCGTTTTCTTTTTTCAATGCATTAATTACTATGTTTTCTTGTGCTCGATTCCACACAGTTCTATTGCTGCCACTATGACTTTTAAAATATTCGTCAATTTTTTTATTGAATTCTTCGCGATTAACACTTTTATCGGTATCAACCATTTTTAATAAAACTTGAAATTTATTTTGCACGAGACAAGCAACACGAGTGAATTGTATTTGACTCAAAATTTCAAATTTAAAAGAAAATTTGTATTCTTCAGAGAATGATAATATTTTGTTTTATTGTGGCATTTGGTAATCATATTAAATCAATATCGATTCTTTTATCGGCCTGACATACGTCAGGCCGTTAGCTAACTGCCTAAAATTTCCAGGCCGATAGAAGAAAAATGAATGAATCAATGATTATTCTTCTAACGGCCGGCAGTTAGCTAACGGCCTAGGCAGTTAGCTAACGGCCTGATTTTTCTATCGGCCTACAACATATATATTTTAAAAATATATTTTCGATCATGTGGGGTTGTATTAAACTATTTCAATTACTAGTAATATAATACCTATGAAATGTTGCAGATATTTCTATCATGCATTAATAACCCTAATAACCAGATTAACATAAAATTTGTGTTAACCAGTGTCCGTAATTTTATGTAAATTTAACGTTAACAGATTTATGTAAGAATTTAACAAACTTTACGTAAACTTCATGTTAACAATTTATATTAATCAAAATGAAACTCTTTTCTTGCTGATGATTTTATGAATGACTGGTAACATAAAGTTTAACTGCAACATCAATTAAATTATTAATTTTTAAATTTTATTAATTGTATTCTTTTTTATATTTATTTTGTTACAAATAAATGAATTTTATTTAAATAAAAGAAATAACTATTATTAAATATTAAATGGCAATGAATGAATATCAGTAAAATGTACTTATTAATTATAATGTATTAGTTATTAATTATATTTTATTTGAACGTTCCTCATTTGGAGGATGTTAGCATTTTGTTAACATCAATTTTATATAAAATTGCAGACACCTCCTTACAATAATTTTCCATAAAACTTATACATTTTTATGTGTTATCAGGGAAACCTCATATTTAATTTCTATCAGTTTCTTAATAATGCGTTTAATAATATGAATAAAATATAGTGTATTTTTGTTTATTTGAAAATGTATGTCTTGACTTTTAACACACGGAGTTTAATTTAAAATTTGCTGGAAGTTCTTAATATACCAAACTATAAGTATAAAAATGTTCATACATTTCTAAATATATTTTTAATTGTAATCCATTAGTCTTTTGCCAACATCGCGCCAGTAATAAAAAATCATGAAAAAAATTTTTCGACACTTAGTACTGAGCCAGTATTGACATCATACTACATTGTTCACGAGTCAGTACTGCGTAACGCGTAACGCGCGGCACGACCAAAATGTGAAAGATTTGCGTGTCACACATCGAGTGTAATGCTCGCCGGGGTCGAAATAATAACCTAAGATTAACCTAAGATACTAATTATAAATTATAATACATGAAACAAAAGTTAATCAGAATAAAATTTAAGTTCAAGTTATAACAAAATAATCAAAAAAATGTAAAAACGTTAATATTATGATCTAATGTATTGATGTGTATGTATATTACTACACACGTGTATATACATTTCGAAAGCGTATTTATATGCACACGAAAAAAATTAGATTTAATTTCTCCAATAAAATGTAAACAAACCTATCGTTATACTAAGTCTAATATCATAAAAATGTTCGAATATTTTCATAATTTAATTAATTGATTATATCAATTAAATTTAAATTTAATGAAAATTATTAACAAAAAATGATCAATGTTGATAACAAATAACATCAAAAGTATAACAAAAAGGAAAAACATGTATAATCAACAACTAAAGAAATGTGAGTTACAAATAATGTACAATGAAATAATTACTTAATTTATAACACCTATTAAAAGAAATTGTTAATAAAAAAATGACAAATTTTATCAATGTTAACATTTTTATATTTTAGTTCTGATGAAGACTAATGAATAGTCGAAACGTAAAGTGTAGTCTATGTTTATTTCATTATCAATAAAGCCTTAAGTTTGGCAATACAAAACAAATATCAAACAAAGCTAAATTATTTATAAGCTAAGGACAAGAATTATGAAAAATCTACAATTAATAAATCAGAATAATGTAATTTTCCATTTAATATTCAAAAAGTAAATTTTATTGCAATGTCTTAACATACCGTATAAGCGAATTCGAATCCACTCCAAAAAAAGAGATAATGAAAGAACAAATAGGAAAATACGGGTTTAAGAATAAAAATATTCAAATTGTAAAGACTAGCGTAAACATGTTTATATATAAACTATATATTCCATGCACGCAATTATAGTCTTCTTGAAAAGCTACTTAATTTTAAAAGTCACACTTATTAAAAAACTTAGTAAAAACCAAAACAATTCTTTAATTTGAACTATAAAATATATTTAAACGCTTCTAACAAATTATCCTAGAAAGGAATTGCCGGAGCTGATTAACGGCTCGATACGGGCTTAAATTTGACAGCCGTAATACGGCAAACACAAATGGTTCAGTATCGTTTCAGTTCAATTTGACCATTATTACCAGTAGAAAAAAGAATATAAGCCAGTAATTCGTCGATTGTTGAAACAATACTTAACCCTCGTTGTCCCAGTATATGAAAACCATAGTCATTTCCAGTACTGGATGAATATTGGCGAAGGACTAATGTACCACAAATGCCAGTTGACATGTCATATAAAAACAGTACTGGCTCGTACATGAATCCAACACGTTGTCGATACTCGTTCAATACTAGATAGATTGGATGGGTAAAGTGGCTTGGGCCTAAGGAATCTGGGACTAGTATCCCTTTGTTCCCCTCAAAAGTTAGCCCCAGAGAAGGCTCACTCCCTAAGCAGCGGGAAGGCGCCGTTCCGTGTCAGCGCCACTCCACCGGGTAGTGAGTCTCTCTGAGGGTTATCCGTAGTATGCCTTTTGTGTTATTCTTGCTGTTACTCCGCCCTTGAAGCAGGGTGGAACCAAATGTCTATCGGCACCACCCCACCAGGTCTCAAGTTCTACCTCAATTGATAAGATCTACCTGATCCATGGAAACTATTGCCATGGCCAGGCGGATTATCTCAGTCAACTTCATTTTCCTGAAGCTATTTGCGTTTATTGTCTCTACTCTTACTATTTGCCTGCGTTTGTCAACCATAACGGTGCAGGAACATAGCACGTGTAGTGGTTCCTCCGGGTATGAACCACACCTTCTGCACATGGGTGAGTCAACCAGTCGGAGATTGAAGCCATGTACCTCATGTTCGAATGCCCCGTAATGAGATGAACAATCGCTCTAGCTTTATTTCTCCTGAGATTAATGAATTCACGGTTCCAATCAGGCTTTAGGTCTCCTCCCATGGCCATCTTAGCTTGTGTGTTACCGACCGAATTCTTCCATATGTTAGTGTGCTCCTCATGTATCCAATTTGTTATGTGATTGTTTATTGTTCCTTTGTTTGGTCCTATGTGTATACAGTTTTTCCTCATAATTTGCCTCAGGCCTAGTCTGGCCATTCTGTCCGCCATGATGTTGCCATAAATTCCAGAGTGTCCTGGGACCCACTGCAGATGAAGTCTACAGCTCTCTCCTATCCTGTTCAACTGACCAGAGCAAGTAAGGGCAAGCACGGAGGAGAACCATGTGCACGTCAGATCGTGTAGGGCGGCCTTACTGTCCGTGCATATGTAGGCATCTCTTTTATTTGTCCTATTATAATAATTCAAATCCAGTATCCACATTGCACATTCCACAGTATAGCTGCTAACTCAGCTTGGAAGGGCGAGGCGGTGCCTGGAATAGCTTTGAATTTGTTAAGAATGCCTCTGGGTTTAAAAATCCCAATGCCAGTCTTGTCATTCGTGCATGCCACGTCAGTGAACCATAAATCTCCGTTACTCGGTAATCCGCTGTGACCAGCGTCACCTTGAGTTAGGCTCACATTGTATTTCTTGTCGAAAATCAAACTTGTGGTGTGATCAGTTTCTCCAAGTGCTTTAGTTTACTCAAGACTGATGGCAGCCTCGTGTGCTTGCCTTTGTTTCTCCACCTGTTACCCAATATTAGCCTGGAGGCTATACGAATGGCCACCGCTTTGATTTGCAGTTCGAAGGGGGCCACCCCCACTAGGACACCTAGAGCTTCTGCCGGCGTCGTCCTCATTGCTCCCGACAGGGTCCGAAGTGCTATACCTTTCATGCTATTTAGTTTTCCCAATGTTGTTGTTTTGTTTGTGGATCTCCACCACACAACGGCTCCATATGTTAGTCTCGGAAGTAGTACCATATTTAGCATCCAGCGCATGGTTCTTGGAATCCGACTCATTCTGGGTCCCACAGCCCTTTTACAGAGCCATAGAGCAGAACGGAAATTATTGCATGTTTTAATCACGTGTGTGTTCCAATTTAGTTTCTTATCTATCGTTACTCCCAGGTATTTAGCCTCTGATGGTTCTTTGATTGATTTTCCAAACAGTTTCAGAGGTTCCATATGCTCCACTTTATATTTCCTGGTAAACGTGACCAGTTCTGTCTTGTCCGCGTAGACGGCCAAGCCTGAATCGGTGCATCATCTTTCTACAATTCCAATCGCGTATGCCATCCTTTCTCTCAGGGTATTTGAAAAGGGGCCTCTGACCAATATAAGAAGGTCGTTGGCGTACTCGATGACTTTGAATTTTCCCCATGTAGTTCCTTCAGCAGGCTGTCGATGACAATAAGCACCCCCCTTGTGGACAGCCCCGATCGACACTCGCCTTAATTTTGCAATTTCCTTTTACGATGTTTATATTCCTGTTACTAAACATATTTTTTATCCATTTTATAATGGTGGGTTAAACTTCTCTCCTACCCAGTTCACGACATATAATCTCAGTATCGGTATGGTTAAAAGCTCCTTCTATTCCTAGAAAAAGATCTAAGGCGAAGTCACCAACATCTATTTGCTCCTCTATAAATGACACGGTAGTGCTGAATCCGTTGATCTGCCTTTTCTGTAAACATGCTGACATTCTGAGAGAGGGTTCTCTATCTCTAATCAGTCTATACCATGCTTATGAACCAATCTCTCCAACATCTTCTTCAATCCAAAATCCAACACATTTTTTCATCATTTTTCAATATTGGCACAATGTTGGCGAAGGATTAATGTTCTACAAATGCCGATTGACAAGTAACGTACTTTTAATTTAAAACACATTTGTCCCTAGTTTTACAACACGTTTTAATGTCTTATAAAAATTATTTGAGTTATAAAATATGTTTTAATTTAAAACACAAAATTGCGTTTTACTTTAAAATACCGAAAGATGTTTTAGCATGATATACAAAAATATACTTTACAAAGATATTTATGAATTAAAGCGTGTTTTCAATCGAAGCGAAAGTGTTTGGTGACTTTCATTGTCTTTTCATCATTGGGTCAATCTCCTCGTTAAAATAGAAATTGCTTTAAAAGTAGCAAGCACCATCTATTACAAAACGGCAGTTATGCTGTCGAAAATGTTATAATTAAGTAGTTTTCCATTATTTTATACAGTTTGGTGCATAGTATGATGACTTACAGTATAAGATGAAATTAAAATGTATGATGTGTGTTTTCGAAACAGAAAATCATGAGTATCTTATTTCTAATATTAATAAATACCATTGAAAAAGTCCAGATTTTAAAGCAGTTTGTTGCATAAAATGATTTTCAATGGTTCTTCTTATGGGACTGTAGAAAAATATTTGTGTTTTCTAATTGTTTTTACTTATAAAAAAACATTTAGAAGGTCTGACTACACAGTTTAAAGTGTACGAACAAGGAGTTTGGATAGTTATTTCAACATTTTATTATTTTTCGTGTATAAATAGGACGAATCAATAACTTTAATTATTTTTCACTTTATTAAAAAAATGTCTAACATACAACCTCTGCAAATATAATTTATTAATATTCCAATAACAAATTCATCCAATACCGTGTGTAACGAAGTTATTAATTTGAATCTTTCTTATTATTACAATTTTGCTGTTACATTTTTCATTAATCCCACAAAAAGTAGTAGTATAGTTATTCTCGGCCAGGTGCTTCAATTATATTACTCACACATTTCAATAGACGAACTTCATTATTAAAATTCAATGCAATTTCTTTTGCTTGTTGAGGTTTCCTCATTAAAACTCTATATTTCTTAACACAAAAAAACTCATACAATCAGTGCAATTTTTTTTACGTACACAACATTAAGAAGGAAATTTTGTTACAACGGTAAAATAGATAATATCTTTTCATTAATGTGTACATATATACAATCATTTGATTTGCTTTTGTCGAAAACAATTCAAAAAACAATTCAAAAGCCGGCAAATGAAGAATATCAATAAAATCGTAACAATATCATTTCCATTGCAATTAATCGATTGCCTCTTCAAGCACCAAAATTTTTATTTTATTAATTACTATTGGCAAAATATGGAACATGGTTAGAATTATTTGAAACTCACGTAATATATACGAGATGGTTATATGTTTGAAATAGTTTTCATACGTTCTCAAAATGAATTCGCGTGAAGCGCCGTGCATTAAAATAAGAGAAGATTATAAAAGGATTTCTGTGTCCTCATAATTGAACAGACAAGATTTAAGCCATCGGAGATAGAATGACGTATAAATGTTCGTTGTAGATTCTCGGTTCTTCATTTTTTCGCTCATTTAGTGTATTTATTCATTGCAATTGCAATTATCAAAAAAGACTAAATTCAAATGTTAATTAAAGTTAAATAACTTTTGTTTTCGTATCCGATCTAGATTAATCAACATTTACTACGATAAGCTGTATAAGTTGCATTTTATTTAAATACACGAATAAATAGCTCTTTAATTGTTAACAAGAAGAGTTATTATGTGTTTAATGCATACTAACCGAGTACTACGTATGAAAGATGTGTTTTCATTCAAATTGATCAAATTAATTAATCATTTCAATGAAGAATTTACATTAATTCAACATTTATACATTTTGTATGGGAGTTGACTAGAAAAATCCAAACAAAAAAAACTTAAGCAAAAACAACCCAAACCAAAAAAACCCAAAAAAATGAAAACCCAAACTAAAATAACCCAATACAAGAAAACCCAAAACCAAGAAAACCAACAAATTATTTATTTAAGTGTTAATTTATTGTTCATTTTTAAATTATTGATTCTTTATATTATTCATGTGTTTATTTCATTATTTATTCGTCATATGTGTACTTCAGCAATTATAATGAATTATCGATAGATTGTTGGTTTTGTTAGTTTTTTTCATTGTTTATTACCCATATGTGTATTTGAGCAACTATAATGAATTAGCGATAGATTGCTAGTGTTGTTAGTTTTTTTTCATTATTTATTCGCCATATGTGTATTTCAGCAATTATAATGATTTAGCGATAGATTGTTAGTTTTGTTAGTTTTTTCATTATTTATTACCCATATGTGTATTTCAGCAATTATAATAAATTAGCGATAGATTGTTAGTTTTGTTAGTTTTTTTCATTGTTTATTACCCATATGTGTATTTGAGAAACTATAATGAATTAGCGATAGTTTGTTAGTTTTGTTAGTTTTGTTAATTGTTAATAATGATAAATCAATGACAAAAATACAAAGAAAATAAATAATTGTTCATTTTTTTGATATTGGGTTTTTTTGGTTTGGGTCTTTTTTGTATTGGGCTTTTTTGGGTTGCGTTTTTTTGGTTTGGGTTTTTTTGTATTGGGTTGTTTTTGTATGGGTTTTTTTGGTTTTGGGTTTTTTAGTATGAACCCATTTTGTATATATATAGATGATTATAATTAGATGCAAAGTTTATGTAATTCGCATTACAGTTCCATTCAACTAACTATAAGTCTCCTAATTATTGAAATATACTGTCCATGTGTTCATACATTATTTTACCAATATATATTGTTAATATATTACTAATATGTTATCATCATTCAAAGTGTATAATTTACGCATGATTAGTATAATATTTAACAATATCATTCGAAGTATAATATTCTAAATACTTTTCCTTGCTTATTAATTTGACGATTAATTTAAGTAAAAGTGACAATGCCATTTCGTAAAATATGGCACAAAAGTGCGTATGTGTAAAATAATATCGACTACTAAGTGGTTTATTCAGTATCAGTCACCCACAAGTTTGAATAACGAAAACTTGAGTAGTTACTACTAGTTGCAGTACTTTGTTCAGTAGCTACTAGTAATTATTTGTTTAATTACTACAAGCAGTTTGATCGAGTGTTACAATTGAAACCAACTTTTAATTGCTTGAATAGTTACTAATGACAGAACCCCATTCACAAATTATTGACGAAACTTCCTCAATTCTATTTGACTAATTATTTATTCATCGTTGTTATTTGCTGAGAAGTTATGTACATTACTTATTTGCAATCTTAATGAAATTTCATAAGAAATACATATCAAATTACTCTGTAAATTTAAATCCCCTTAAAACAAATTTAAATTTATTGTTATTAGATATGTGTGTTCCTTTTAAAATAAACTTATAAACTTTAGAAAACACAAAGCATTTCCCATAAAAACTCCCAAAAATACAATTTGGCATAATTATTAAAATATATTCAAACTACACAAAAACTGATATCAATGAAAGATGAGATTTCTATACCCAAAAGTAGTATCAAATTGTAAAAAAGTAGTATCAAATAAAAATGTAATATTTATTAAGAAAATAGTAATTTGAATAATTTTTGTTATTTAGTTAATATTGCCAATTTGGTTAGGTTTGTTACTTTTCTTAGTTTTACTAGTTTTCAACAAAAATCTCGCCGGCCCATTTATTGA
>JABFPJ010004165.1:0-14401 GCA_022817425.1 Gryon sp. ZL-2020
CGTAAATATTTACTAAAATAACTTTCATTTTTACTGTTTTTCACAGCAAAATTGATGATTTTTTGCCGATGGATTCAGAATGCTATTAAAAAGAGTAAAAATTCAAGATCTATGATTGTCAGTGTATGACATTATATTAATATTGCGCATATCCTTGAGTGATGCTGCCGTATTCTTTACTCATTTCGGTCATATTATTGAGTTATTTGGCCAGCATCCCTCAGTGATCTGAATACAATTAATTTCATCAGATTCATTACTTGATGTAAGTAATAATACTGAGTGATATGGCCGTATCACTCGGAGATGTTATTTTTGAAAAAAAATACTGTCACATCACTCCGTGATATGACCCATGGTAGCTATTAATGAATTTTTGTTTGCGTGTAATAAATTTTGAAGAATAATGATAACTTTTGAAAAGATCAAAAGATAAAACTCAAGAATTTCAAACAGTTACATAATTCCCATTATCACTGATCGATGGACTTTCCAGATTCACTAATTATGTATATCTATTTTAAATTATCAAAACGACGCTGCTGAAACTTCATAAATTAGAAGATCCTTCTATTTCCAGAATCCCCGATAAGCTTTCATATAAATATAAATACTTGCTACCATTTTTCATTTCAAACTTGTACGTTTTAATATTAGCATGGGATTTCTATCAACTTGTTGAAAAAGTTGGCAAAAACATTTGTGCCTGTAAAGTTCCAGATCAGTTGTTGCGTCCGCCCCATATAACATGCAACTTTGGGATGCTAACGAGACGAAAAAGGCGGTAATTAACTTCGACACCTTACCACGGAAATGATTTAACAGGCACATCGTCTAAAACACGAATCGTTCATGTGTTCGACACGTGTTGGCAGAAAGATTCAACTATGAATATATTTTAGCATGAAACTTCAGTTTAAAACACTATGAACAACATCATTAAATTTTATCAAAACATTTACCTACAAATACATTTTTAAAATTTATACAATTTTGTATATTCAATTTTAAAAATGTATAAAATATATTGATGAACATTCATGATTAATCATTAATCATAAAACATACAATTTATTATTTTTATAAACAATTTGTATATTAAAACAATATACAAAACATTGATAAGAAAACTTTTGCAATTAATAAAATGTCGAATTAGAAGTTGAAGTTGTATTTCAAGCGGAAAGAAAGGATGCAAATAGGGCATTGCTCCAACGCGCATAAATCAGTCTGTATCTTGTTCTTCTTCTTCTGTTGCTTTATGATTTGTGTATGTTGTTACGCAATCGAGCATGTGCTCCGACTAGACGTGGAAAAACTAGGCAGGAAACCACGTGAAGCCCACGTGGTATTCCAACGGTTGTGCCAAGACATTGTATTCGCGGATTAAACGAAAATTGTTCAAACTCTTAAATCAATGAACATAAAACAGATGCATCGCAACTCATTCATCATTTGCGCAGTGTCTTATAAAATATATGTGCTTCATTAAATTTCCAACTTATTTTGAGCCATGAGATATTATTCATTGCTCTGCCATTGAAATTATTAAGAGATTAAATTAAAATAAAGAATTATTCATTATTGTTAATATAAGTAATTCTTTTCTGTCTCACAAAGTGAGATGAAAAGTGGTATTTTCTCGCCCTAGGGAGGGAAATAGTATATTATTCACCAAGGTGCAAACGATATTTTTCGTTACAAATGCAAGTACAAGTCAGACTTTGCTTCCTGGATTTGAGGGAGTAAAGTGGAATTTTGCTCCCTAGGAAGCAAAACAGTCTCTGAGAGAGCAAAGCTTCACTTTTGCTCCCTCGGAGACTGCAAAGCGAAGCTTTCAAAGAAAAAGAGGGACTGCCTTCTTCCGAGGGATGTGTTTCGCTTTCAAGGGAGCAAAATTCCACTTTGCTCCTGAAAAACAGGGAGCAAAATCTGACTTTGCGAGCATATGTGACGAAAAATAACTTTTTCTCGAATTTACATCCCTAGGTAGGAAATTAAACTTCTATTATGTCATGGAAATAATGAAAAAAAATTCCTCCCGAGGGAGAAAAAGTACCACTTTCGTCTCACTTTTGAGAGAAGAAAAGATGTGTTTTCGATGTATCTGTAAGAAAACAGTATATTTCTTCTCTAAAAATTGGGATAAAAGTAGCAATTTCTCTCCCTACGGATGAGAAATAACTTTCTATCCCTAAGGAGAAAAAGTAAGCGCTCATGAGAACACTTAAGGTGATTCTTCAGCTATATAAGAACAAAAAGGATAGAGTTAATGATGACTCCATTAGTAGAAGAGAAAAGCAATGAATTTGACTGAAGAATTACCTTAAGGGTCAGAGGGACTCAAGGGACAGAAAGTGCCACTTTTGTCCCACTTTTGAGGGAAGAAAATAGGTGTTTTCGTTGCACGTATGAGAACAATAGTATATTTTGCACCAAGGTGCAAACGATATTTTTCGCCACAAGGAAGCAGAAAATGCAGTTTCCTTAAAACTCCCTAGGGATAGAAACTGCACTTTCTGTCACCGTGTGACGAAAAGTTGTTTTCTTTAAATAAAGATGATTTTTTTCTTATTTTCAAATGATTATTCTTATGCTATTTGCAAAATGTAAGTATTTTTTTTGGAGTGTAATAAAAATGTAGATATTAAATATTAGTATAAAATTAAAGTAAATTAAAAATTAAAGCAAAAAAATCATTTATAAAAAGAATTGAAGATGGTAAATCTATTATGTCAGCATGTAACACGATTCAGGTGGCATTAAAACAGATATTAAAATAGAGACAGCAGTGTGTTGTACACTTGCACCGAAAACAACCCTCGATTCAGAGTAATTAAATACCAGGCACGTGGATGTCCGTGCTCCCCTCAGTTTGTCCCCTTTCAAGTACAATAAGTAGGGTCAGGTTATTGATATTACACCAAGAATATAAATGGTCGGACCGTGAATATGAATATTATTAGTTTTATTTGAGCAATTATAGCGTGTACGAAAAGTATATTGCGTCAATTTGTCATGTCCATAAAATCATCCCTGACTGTCATTTTAAATCTTTTATATTTGTCCGCAATTGATATATATTTCATCTTTTCACATTCACATTGAAAAATTAATCATTTTATTTATCATGATTTGTTTGCAAATTAAAGTTTTAATTATTATTTGTCTATTATGTTAAAATGAAATATTATTTATGTGAAAATATATAAAATAATATAAACACTAATTGACATCCAGTACACTATACTAATTAAGACCAAACCCTTTAGGCGACTTATTTTTAAAATAGCTATATATCTATGTCAGTAAAATGATGAAAACATAATACGAAAGTTGCTTTATCATTCTCCGAAGTTACACGACGAGGTAAAAAATTTATCTGGTGAATTCTGGCGCCATGGTGTACAAATATAATTTTTTCCGTCATTCAAAAACATGCTGTCTACATTTTTGGGACAATGCTATTACTATTGTAGTTAAGCACTTAATGATATCAATCAAAAATGACAGACATATATATATAAAAAAAGAGATTAATAACAATAAAAAAGGACATTTTGGAAAATAAAGGTTTTCGATCCTTATTATCTTTTTTATTTCAGTTTATATAGAAAGATTACTTCAAAATGCAAATGCAGAATGCAAAAAAGATATCTCTCCATCTTTTACTTATTTCGATATAATATAAAATTATAAAATATTTCATTGTTTCTATTTTAATTATTACTTGCCTGTAAATCAAAAACTCCTTGAAATGTCCTTCCATATTCAAACCAAAATAAAAACAACAACAAACAGCATTCTATGTTTTGTTTTGTTCTAATGTTTACATAGCGCTGTCCTTGTCAAAGTCAATCGAGCATTGTTTATTGGCCCGATTGGACATTACATTTTTTGTCGAAATGACTTAAATATCTCGATGAAACCATAAAGCTTCATTTATCATCATTAAACTGGGAATCGAGAGTTCCCAGGACGATTATCCGTTCGCGCAAAATGCGAGTCCGTAAAAGTGTCCAATATATACGGGAATCATTTGCAAAATCCAGAGAATGAAAGTTCACGCGAGTGACGCAACGTAGCTTGGGAATCAATAAAGAAAGGACGCATCTCGTTGATACCGCTTGTCGGTGACGGCGACATCGGCATCGTCGGTCTTTCAATGACATAGTGATGCCGCACTCGACAAAGGACGAAAAAAGGTCTAAGAATGCCGACGGGCATATTTCGGCGCTGTCACCTCAGAGGTCCTTCCCCTCCTGCCCCTCCTCTTTATCAGTCTATCTCTGTCTATCCTCGTCTCTAAGACGTCGTTGGATTCTGTCCTCTACGCGCTGCCGACTAGTCCCATCTTGTTTCGAGCGATTTCGCGCTAACACATATCTACCTGTAACTTGTTGGTTGTCGTTGTCTTTTGCCCCGGGGTTGTTCCCACGGATCCTAACCTACGGCTAAAGTGTGCTAACTTCAGGATGTCGTCCTTGTCGATATCGTCTAGCTCCGCCGACTGCCACTTTTTTGCGCCAAAAACCAGCAGCTACTGGAAGCAGCAGTTGCTCTCAGACATTCCTGCGATCTTCCGGTTTTGATAGTCAACATCACTCAGCCACTGACTTTCTTTCTCTCTTTTCTTTCTCTGCAATAAACGCCTGACATTATTCACCACGCGTTAATGTTATGTTAAAATCGGATGCGGAATTGAATTCTTTCAAAAGCTTGATATTTGCTTTTATGTGACATAATATTGTTTCTCAATTACATTAAGTTCTGTTATACAGTTTTTACAATTGACCATATTCAAATTATTTTTGACTCCAAAAATAAGAAACGGAACTCTTTCTGGACAAATAGTACAGTCTTGTAATGAAAAACATGCTACAACTCATTATCTATTATTTATCAGTTATCAAAAATCATTATATAAAAAATTAGTATTAATTTAATAAATCGATCAATAATCTTTATCTTTAAATGATCACAAATCTTGTCTCAAGTTTGGTGTCTTACACGAAGACCTGCCGACCCGTATCTTTAACTTGGACCCCACGCGAAGAAGGCGTGCTCTCTCACGAATCGGATTTATGATGTACAGTTGCAACTGTCTGTGTTATCATGTCAGTTATTCAAACAAAGGTTTGTCTTCTTCAAATTATGTTATACTTATGTTATATTAAAATATACAAATATTAAGAAAAAAAAAACTTTTTCCATATTATTATATAGCAAAAGTGCAAAAACTTGAATTGATCAAATTAAAGAAATATTTTTTTTTCGTATGTAAAATACGTATGTCGAGGCATATCGATAAGTTGGAGCATCCAAATGTTTGCGTCGACAGAAAGTTTCCGAGAGGCTACCTGCACCGCAGGGTGCCAAATGTCAAGCCTCATGCAAAGGGGATAGATCACCGATCACGAGTCAAGTTCAAAATGATTGTTACAATCAATGAATTAGGCAGCATGATTCATGCATTCCTACGTGTCCGTGGTCCCCACGATGAATAATAATATCTGACTTATCTTTTGGTTCAATGTCGACGACTCCTATAAGAAAGTTTTAATCATGATCATCAATATAGGACATTTTAATCGCTTTGTAATACCATCGAATAATTAGTATATTAGTATATTAGTATATTATGAAATTCATGCAGGAATTCATCATAATAAATAAAAGGAAATTGGCTATTGTTTTTCACAGCCAACTTCATTTCGTAATATCAATTAATATTAACTAACGCTTAAAACTTAACTGCGTATAACTTCATATATATATATAGTATTATGGACTAATATTAAAACTTATTAGTAGCTAACTTCATATATGATTAATATATTAACTAACGCTTAAATCTTAACTGCAACTAACTTCACAGTATTATCGACCAACGTTGAAGTCTTAACTGTGGCTAACTTCATACTATTATCGACTAACGCTTAAGACTCATCTATAGCTAACTTTATATATGATAATACCATACAAAATAGCGCTGATCATTTTATGGTACAATGATGAAATGTGTGCGCGCATTAGCGATCTGAATAGTCAACTGTATCTCTTTTTCCGGCATTAATGACATTACACAATGGCGTCATATAATTTGAAAGACTAAAAATGTTTGTATGATGGCGGAAAAAAAGAAATAACTGTCGCTCAAAGTTCCCGCAAAGACAGAAGGCATCTTGTACATTGCATAAACGAATTACAACTCGTTAAATAACACATCATTTTCCATAATTAATCGAATCAGGTGATAATGCGCACGTCGTCCAGTTTCCACGTAGAAAACCAGTTGCCCAGAAGAATGCGGATATTCAAAGTAAAAGTGCAAGTGCTAACTAGACAAATAGTTCGGTGGCTACGTAGAAGTCTCGGGCGGTTTGCGCGGCATTTCAGTCAAGTGTCAGCCGACTATGCAGGTGCATTATATATGTAAAACTTGGCCGCGTCCTTTTTTTTGACATCAAGAACCCCGCGTATGGTCATGCAAACCAGATGTACAATGTCTATATGCATACAATGAATGCAAGGCGCCGCCTGTCCGTCGGATATTTTGAATGTCCGAGTGTCTGTCTGTCTATATGTCGCACACTGAGAGTCAAACGTAATGTCTCTGCGCTGAAACAATTCAACGAGACCGACAGCCTTTCGGAAGTCGCCATTCTTTTTATTTCCGCGAAGCTGACAACAGCTTTTTGTCACGAGCAAATTAATGCACCTCTGACAAGTCTTACAACTATTTATACAATATTTTCATCTATACAAATTAACTTTATCAAAGTAGAAAATATATCTGAGCAGCTCTGACTTGTAAACTTTATATTTTATCAACTGAGACTCTATCAAGTTTTGATAGAAACTTCTTTTTGTACAATTTCTCAAACTTGATCCAATTTACATTTCAAACTTTCTCAAATATATTTTCTTTGACAATTATTTATTACTATATTATTAGCGCAATAAAAACTATTCCCATGAATAGTACAAGTTTCACGGAATATCTGAAAAGAAGAACTCCTTAGTCGGCATTTTTGCCGATTAAATGAAGATCTACTTTGTGTTACATATGAAAGTATGACAAACGTATTCTTTTTTTCGTAATCTTCCCTTCTTCTTATTTGTCGTTTTTTATTACATTTGACAGAATAATTTTGTCCGCTACCATTGACATGCGCGCATTACTGTTCTGCGGTAGAGAAAACATTTTTATAGCAAATTTAACAAGATTCCAAAGCATCGCAGAAAAAGCAACAAAACGGTATCGCAAATGAGAATATAATTGTCGAAGCGTTTAACTCATCAAACGTTGACTCTAATTGGCGCGACTAGTTCTACTTTCGCGTAGAAATTCGCATTTAATTGCAAAGTCAGATTAGAAGCCCGCTGCGTGTGTGGCATCCAGTAAAGTCGACGCTTCTCCAGTTTGATGTCGACATTTACTTTTAGCTTCGCTTTTCACTCCCAAGTGTGGACAACCAATCGAGTTTCTCCGTTCGATGTAAAACCGGCGAAAACCATGTATGACAGTTTGTCCAATTATGACGAGTTGCGTCACATCATCTCCTCTTGGCAAACCACAAGCTGCAAACTTTATTTACGCTTCAGGAAAATTAATAGAGACGTCTAAACTTTGAAATGAAGCTGCAAAACAAGAGCCTCTGATAATTTGCATAATTTTGTGGATGATTTGAATTTGTCCTTTGAAACAGCTAGAAAGCCTATTATGCATTTTCATCAATTATCATTGTACCGCAGTGTTATATATAGTGACGCGGAAAACGCACGATTGGCCGCCCTAATACTTAAGGTTACCATGGCAACCGTTCATCTCTGTCTCCCTCTTGTCCCTCAGACCAAGCGGA
The DNA here is from genome assembly GCA_022817425.1 of Gryon sp. ZL-2020. Taxonomy (NCBI): domain Eukaryota; kingdom Metazoa; phylum Arthropoda; class Insecta; order Hymenoptera; family Scelionidae; genus Gryon; species Gryon sp. ZL-2020. The sequence continues at coordinate 7,866 of JABFPJ010004165.1, forward strand.
GGGTGCAAGGAAAAGCGAGGGCGAATAACTCGCGAAAACACGTAAATTAAACGCACTATGGAGGTCGATGGGGCAAAATGGGTCTCGCCTGTGAAACATAGCTATCATAAACGAATATTAAAACACGCTTTAGAGATAAAATTACATTTCTTTTTTTTCTCTCTCATTTTTCAGTTTAAATTGTTTTACTTAAATATAATTTATTTAAAATTGAAAAAATGTATTATTTTGTAGAATTGATTTTATTTATATGTTACATGTCGATGTTTGGTTGGTACAAATAATAAAGTTAATTATACATAATTGTTGTACAAAATAAATCGTTGTTTGTGTTACGAAACAAAACTGTTGCTAAAAGAAACTTTAGACAAAGATTTGGATAGATAATATATGTACAAAAGAGTTCAGCTGAAGCAATTGATGGAATTCAGTTGCATTGACTGAATCTTAGTTTCTATAACAAATTTGAAACATTCCAAAATTTCTTTTCTTTTAACATGTATATATAATTATCTATTTGTGTTAGTGACAATATTGTACTGCTTTTATTTTTTTTTATATATAATATATAAAAAACTAAGCTATGACATAACAAATAATGAGTAAAAAATTGTAAATGCACATTTGATTGCAAAGTAAGTACAAAATTCAGTCTTCGTGTAAAACAATATCATAATTGTATGATTTTTCGATGTTATTATTATTAATTAATAAGATTGAAATATTAAAATATCATTATGTAATTTAAAATATAATCTTGATTTGCGTAGATGTTTAAAGAATAAATTCAATATATTGAATTCTTTTAAAATTAATTATTTCTAAAAATGAGATTCTAACTTATTGCATAAATGGCATAAAACTTCGATATCATTTTTAAGATCACGTATCAGTTTACAATATCAGTAAATGTTTACAAACTATTGATAATACAAAAATATTAAAATTAAAACATATGAAAATAAAAAAAAATAATACATTTTAAAATGTATTTCCATTTGATAAGATTTGGTATCATCAAATTATAACGACCGTAAAATATTAATAAATCTAAAACAAAATGTATATTTATTGCAACATAATTTGGTAATTTGCTGAGTTAAATAAATACTTTTTAACAAGAATATCAGAATATAATTTAAATTATGTATTCGACAACAAAAATAATGTTCATTTTGTCGAAAACTTTTAAATTTCCATAACTTTTAAATTCAGTATTCAGATCTTTTATTAATACTTTGTATTAAAGTGTCAAATTTAGTATTAAGTACATAATATTAGGAATTCATTACCGATAACATTCAGTAAATCAGTATCTTTAAATCTGTAAAGCTATAAAATGCGTGTAAAAAAATAAAATAGCTTAAGTAAATTATAAATTTTTCGTCAACACTTGTAAAAAAAGGTATGTTGCATACTTTTTTATCTTTACAGTGCAAATTAATTTTATATAGAGAATATATGCATAGTTGAGTACTCATTGTTTTCATTTTTGCATAAAAAAATACATTGAATGTTTTACCTTGTGTCATCGTGGAGATTTTAAAATTATTCAAAGTCGCGAATTCTTCATACTTAAAGATATGTAATTATCTTTTTTCAAACATTATTTAACTTAAGAATAATTGAGTTCCAATTCCGGCAGATATGGTTCTGTTGAGGTAATCACGGGAAAACAGCTTAAAGTATTCTGCAAAGAAAGTCAAAGTGAAATATGAATACTTTTGAATTAAAATTAAAAATTAATTTTTCTAATTAAATAAAACTAATATTGAATTCTTACCAATCTGACAAGCTCATCAAAAACAGGTCGCTCCTGCGGATCATTTGCCCAACACGACTTCATAACTTCCCAAATGGGATCTGGAATATCACGAAGTTGTGGCAATCTTTCGCCTCTTTCCACCGCCGCTTCAACTTCACTCTCCAATGTTAAGTTTGAGTACGGAGTGCCACCCAAACTAAACATCTCCCACAAAAGAACACCAAACGCCCACGCAGTTGCTGTATGTTGCTTCGTCCTTGTTCCAAAACTCTCCACCGCCGTCCATCGTGCAAACTTCATATCTTCCAAGGAATATCTTGCAATTCCATGGCCCATTAATTTGGGATTAAAATGATCATCTAAGCCAACGCTTCTGGCGCAGACGCAGTAATGCACAACTTTAACACTCGCTAAGTATTGTAAAGCCGAAGCAATTGCGGCACCAATTTGCGGGATTCTATCGCCGGGAAATGGGTTACCAAGTCGTGATGATAAAAGACGATTTTTCAATGTGTCTGATGTTGTTTCTAGCACCACAAATAATGTATCGGGAGTTTCGCAAGTACCAATCAAACCAGCTAAATTATGAGTAGTGGCAGCTCTGATACAAGCATCCAATTCTCTTAACATATGTTTTTTTTCCGAACTTTTCATGGAAACATCGCAAATACTATGAATTGATGCCGATAATATTGTTCCGTCTTTTTGCACTGTACCTGAATGTACAGAACCAAAGCGACCTCTGCGTAATACTTTTGAATCAACTGTTAAGGCATTCCTTGGAATTGTCCAGACTTTTTTCTTCAGTTCCTGTGAGATGATAAAATGAAATTTAACAACATGATTTAAATGTAAAACTACGATGTTATGAATTATGCACGAAAATGATTTGACTGATTTACTGATTTCTGGTATTGCAAATAAAACATAATTTTTTCAATTATTAAATTACCATTTATTAACCCAATACTATCACAGTAACAAATTGTATAAAATTATATAAAATATAAAAGAAGACATCTTATATTTGATTCTACAATTACATTTAAAAGTACGATCCACTTTGTGGCATTGCATAAACATTTACCTGATAATGATTTGTACATTCTGGAACGTCTTCTGGTATATACGCAATGTTGTCAACTTCAACCAGTGGACCTTGTAACGTCAACTCCTGGTGATCCGACAGTCTCTTCTGTCCAGTTTCAAACTTTCGTCTTATAAAGACATATAAAACAACTGAAGATATCAGCAAAGCACTTAAAAAGACGATTCCTATCCAAAGTAGCACCACCACGGCATTCGTTGTTGCTGACGAACTTCCAGATAATCCCAAAAAAACATACATACTACTAGTTAAATTAGAATAACTATACTGAACTTCCTCGCCGATTCTCGAAACCACCACCAAGCCCACCTGTGGTGGCATATTTTTCATATCCAATGGCGCGTTATAAAATCCACCAATTCTTCGGCCATTTCCCACAGTAAATTGACGATTTTTTTCAAAATCCGCGACATCAAAGGCCGCAGTCACGTAATAACCCAGGCCTTCATCTTTTGATTTATAATAATCCGGGTACGATTGTTCAGGATTTGCTGGTGGAATCAGGCCGGGATTAACCACGACAATCTGATAGGAACTTATTGGACCCTTTTCGCTGCGACCTGGTTCAATTGTTATGTCGATACTATCGTGATAAGTGTTAACAATTTTTGGTGCAAGTGGTTGTTCAGCTGGTCCGATGTTGGTCATGTTGGTATCGAATACTGGATCGCTATCGCCAAGATTGTTTGATGCAATTACTGAAACATTATATTCTGTGCCGGGTTCTAAGTCATCGAGAATCGTCCTATTCGAATAACCACCCTGTACTTGAGTCTCAAAAGGCGCCAGGGTTTTCGATGAATACGATTTTATAGGATCTGCTCGGATCGTGTAGGATGTTACGTTTCCGTTGGATATGTCTGGGTATGACCAATAAACCACTAAACCGTGGGGCTTTTTACGATGAAGTCCGATTAGTTTTGGTGGACTAGGACCTGTAAAATAAAACCTTTACTCTAGAATTTTTGTACTTTTGTTGTTTCAATATTATAAAAAGTAATATATTCAGAGATTAGGAAGAAAAGTTGTGGATTTTTAGATGAAACATTGCCTAAATACAGTAGAAAATTGTAATTTTTTTAAAATTTATTTCTCTATAAACGAAAAATGTTTTTATTAGAAAATTAAAAACTCAGCAATACCTTTTTGTCCAGTTGTATAAACACTTGTAGCATTATAAGACCCACACAGCATATTCTGACAATTAACAGTACAAGATTCAGAAGGCCCAAATCTGCCGTAACTACTTCCGCAGAAACAATTTGTTACCATCAAACCTGCATACCTGAAAAAAACATTAAAATCAATTCAAATGAAACAACAAATATTCATGTTGTGAATACTGTGTGAACAAAAGAATGTTGAGAGAATGTTATTTACATACATGTAATACTGCCTTCGACAAGCGTCGATACATTCGGACGGTGAATTAACGCCATTAAGCACCTTCGTTGGCATATCCGGATCCGATGAATTGCTTCCAAAACATCCGACATATTCTTGAGAAGAAACTCGATGTCCAAAAATGAGAGAAATGCAAATCATAAAATATAACATAATGCTTGTTTGAATTCGTGACACTCCCTGTTTTAAACATTGGATGATTCATACATAGCTCGACGCTTATGTGTTTGAAGGAATCATTGTTTTGATATATTAATTACACAATAAAATCCATCCGGTAACACACTTTTTTCGATTTTCCTTTTCATCTAGTTGATCATAGTGAAATAACTATGATTTTTCTGTGAAAATCTAATTTTAAAAAGTGCTCCAAAATGTGTATAAACAATAAAACCGTTACAAATTATTATTGCAATTATAATAAATGTAATCAATTTGTTGAAGATTATGATTAAATATTCATATTTATGTACAGTTAAACGGGTTTAAAATAATTTTGAGCATTTTAGTGACGAATACACTGTGTAAACAACTTTGAAAATTGTATATTGACACATGTAGCTGCCAATGAATCACTGATAACTATAGTATAATAATATAGATAAGTATTCCATCTGACTCACTAAGCAGGTGAGAAAACGAAGGTTTAGTTCGGGCGCACCTCTCCAAGGTGGCAGCAACCTTAATTCTTACGCGGGTTTTTTGAAACGTGCATACCTTTCAGGTATTCCTAAAAGCATTATATTTTATTTTTATAATTATAACAAATAAAGAATATAACATTTTTTCTACTTAAAATGAATGTCGAAAACAAAATTAAGTCTTAATAAATTTGACATTTTTAATGAATTATAATAACAAGAAATATTAGTGAACGATCTTGTGATTTATTGTATCATTATTCATTGTATACTTTTATAATACTTGATAAAGCAAGTAGGCCTTACAAATTACGTTGTCTGTTTACGTGTTTAAAATACAAAATTAAATATTTTCCTAAGTAATAACAATAATGTACTACTTAGGAAGTCGACAATATACATTATATCTATGCAAAAATATCATATATCTGATGTTTAAATACTTATTTACAATCTAAATATACTACCTTTTATAATATAAAAAAGGCATTCAAAATATATAATTAAAATATACATTTGCTTAGTGAATTGCTCAATTGTGAAAAATATACAACGCTCAATTGATCAAGCATTTACTCAAACTATCTATAAAAATAAAAATGTTCTTTATGTCAAAAGTTATTATCAGTTTGATACATATGTTGACACAGTTTGAGACATATGTAGAGGTGTGAGCATCGCATCTAATGTGGCATCTTTTAAGTTTGCTCCTCGTAAATTTGCGTCTTGCAAATCTGAACCAAACAAATTGCAATTCTAAAATATTAAAGAACTCAAATTAATTATAATCATAAAAAGTAATAGCATGATAATTGTGACTTATAAAACAAGTACCTCAAGATCTGCTCCAGCTAAAACAGCAGATCTCAGAATGCAATTTTTCAAAATGGCATTTTTTAGTGTTGCAACTCGAAGATTGGCAGCCGCCATATTGCTGCCTTCTAAATTAGCCCCTTTTAAATTAGCACCCTCCATATAGGCAGGAAGACCATTAGGATCCTCGAAGTTACACGAATGAAGATTTGCCGCTTCCAAATTTGCGCATAACATTTTTACGCATACTAATTGAGCTCCTTCTAAATTCGCACCGGACAAATCAGCGCGCTCCAAACAACAGCCCGATAAGTTTGTACCGGCAAGATTGCATCCATGTAAATTCGCATACTAAAAATAAAAATCGATTATAATCAAAGGATAAAAATTTATTTTTTAAAAATATTATTATAAATTATTACCTTAAAATTAATATTTCTTAAATCTAACTTGGATAAATCCGCTCCAGCTAAATTAACACCTTGGAATCTTAACTCAGCGGTTACTGGAGTAGTCATGATGGCTTTTAAAACATCTCGTCTGGTTAAAGACGCGGTTCCTTTGAATCGTTTGTCTTCTTCTAGGGACATTTCTTCTAAAATACTCACAGCACCTTCGATGCCATAAAATCTAGCTTCTTCCAAAACACCTTAAAAAGTTAAACGTAAAATGTATGACTAGGGTGATTGCACCAGTGAATAGACAGTTAAGAAAAAACCTGACTTTCACTTAAAATATAACATAAAAAACACTAATAAAAATAGTTCAAATAAATGAAAATACAATCTTTGTATACTAAACTTTT
>JABFPJ010004166.1:0-14397 GCA_022817425.1 Gryon sp. ZL-2020
AAGGTGCTGGGAAATATCATTAATAAGAATAGTAAATAACAGGGGTCCTAGAACGGAACCCTGAGGGACACCAGTTTCCAGCATTCTCCAGCTCGAAGCATGACGTTGACCATCAATTACTGCTTGTCTTCTACTAGACAAATAAGATCTAAACCATTTAATAGCTGGTAAGCTGCAACCCAATTGCTGTAACTTAGCCAGGAGGACATTGTGATCCACCAGATCAAACGCTTTTAAAAATCAAAAAGAACCAAAATAGTAACTTGGCGACAATCAACAGCGAATCTGATATCATCTAACAGCCGCAAGAGCACGGACTGGGTCGAATGATGCTTCCGGAACCCAGATTGAAAGGTGTCCAACAGATCATGATCATTTATAAACTTGGATAATTGCATGTGAACAAGACATTCCAGCACTTTTGACACATCACACAACAAAGCTATGGGCCTATAGTCCGATGCAGAAGATGGAGACTTGACCTTGGCCACAGGTACTATATATGTATCCTTCCATGCACTCGGGAACGTTGATGTTGCAAGAGAAAAGTTAAACAAATCCAACAATATACCACGAATGACAGGTAAGGATTTGATATAAAAGTCGATGGGAATGTCATCCGGACCTCGAGCCGAAGACTTCTGCCGTAGAAGACACAGATCCAACATGTCATTGGTGACTTCAACAAAGTTAAAGCAAGGACCGAATTCACTCCGAATATGAGACACAGCTAGGAATTGGTCAGTGGGGCCCGATTGCACGGATGCCACCAACATAGAAACTGTTCGAACAAAGTTGTCATTCATAACCTCCAATGAGAGCGTAAGATTGGAAGCCACAGATCTCTCAGCAACAATTCCCAACAGTCAAAGTTCAGTCCAAAGTCTTCGAGGATCTGAGATTGAAGACAATGTTGACAGGTCATGATTTCGTTTAGCAGAGCGCACCAATTCATTCACAAGGTTACGTTGTCGTCTCAACAATTGAAGTGATCCTATGGTCCTGGAGGTGCGATAACAATTACGCAGTTTATTGCGTTTCATGATCTCACGTTTGATTAGTGGAGTAATCCAAGGTGCAGGTTTTCTTTTAGGGTTAAAAACTTTAGTAGGCGCAAACAAATTCATGGTATTCAGGATAACGTGATTTATATCGTGGATAATAGAGAATTCCCGATTAACATCAAGATTGAGTTCCATTAATTTAGACTCAAGTGTTTCACAATATAGTTGTTGATTAAAGCGTTTAAAATCACGATATTTAATGGGACTATTCGATCTACGTCCAGGATCAACACAAGAATTAACAAAAATAATTTCATGTCCTGATAAAAAGGGGAATCCAGATTGGCCATGTGATATCACCTTGGATATGTCATCAACAAATGACAGGTCGATGAGTGTATCAGAATAAGATGTATGATGGGTAGGATCAAAGTTGAGTACATGAAGATCGTGGGAGTTCAAAAAATGTTGCAAACTCAGAGCAAGAAAACTATTTCCAGAAATGTCTATGTTGAAATCCCCCATGACCAAAATACTGTTAAACAAGCCCGAAAAAGATTCGAGGGCCTCAAATAGCTTAACGGGATTATTATAATTAGGAGGTCTGTAAACCACCGCAGCCATAAATTTGCCATAGTGACAGTCTACTTTTATGAACAAATATTCCGTTGGATCCGAGGGATCAGGAGTTGACTTAGAGATAACTTTAGCAGTCAGAGACTTATGTATATAGAAACATACACCTCCCCCAATACGATCTGATCTGTCATGACGTAACACGTAATAATTCTGAAGCTCAACAGCCGAATCAGGAATACCTGCATGAAACCAAGTTTCAGATACCGCAATAATATCGAAAGTATCCACAGTAAAATACCTACGGAATTCGAATAAATGCGAGACACACAAAAGAGATTGAGCATTTAAATGGCAGGTCTTTACATGATCCGGTAGCTGGGAAGCTGCTTGAGACGAAATGACCTGACGTCAAGCATGCACAGTCCGAGTATTCAGAGTGTTATCACTCAAGTGCTGAGACGGGGAAACATCCATAACCTGATTTGAATCGTCCGGTTCATTCGAAGGATTTTCAATGGCTGAATATAATAGTGTGCGCGCGCCAGCAGATTTCCTGACGAAAATCCTGCCGTCTGACATCCAGCACGCGTGATAATTATGAGCCCTGGCATGTTGTTTAGCTAAAAGAAATAACCTTCTCTCCTCAGTTGTTTCACGCTGGTTAATATAAACAATGTCATCAGGTTGGCCGGAAGAAATGTCACTACATTTCAGGGTTCCTTTCGCACGTTTCATTTTGAGCCATAAACTGCGAAAATATGGAGAGATAAATTTAATCACAAGAAGATCTCTATTACCCTGTTTGGTTCGAATAATACGAGTAGACGAAATCTGCCATTGCTCAAAAGTCAAGCCAAGTACAGAACTTAAGGCTTTAATAGTATCATTTTTATCCCTAATTAACACTGGAGTCAGGCCCACGATGACATTGGTACGATTCATAGAGAACATAAGTTCCCGTTTTATGTTCATGCGAATAGCATCAGTATTACGATCAGCAGCAGCAGAAGTCCTTTCCACGTCTTTAAGCCCCACATCAATTGCTTTAACATCGAGATCTAGAGCAGCAATTTTCCTCGTGTTGGCCTCACACTGAGCAAGGACTGCATCTAATTTTTGATCAATAAGAGTAAGATGTTCCTCAAATTTCTCAAATTCCGACTTCAAAGCGGGTAAGCACTTGACATCATTTTTAACTGACATGATAAGATCATATAGTTGATTTTGATCAATTACATTTGTGGCAGCATCAGTGCCCGCAGGAGAAATGTCAAGTCTGACTTCCGGTACATTTGGCCTACGCGAGGCGCTTCTCGAATTTGTAGCTTGAAGTTCCAACTTCCGCTTAGTCTCATCGCGTATACATCTCATACAAGCTTCAATATTACGGCCAGATAGGTCAAAATTACTAGCAGCAGCGCAACCAGGATGGTACATACAATTGCAAATAGGGCAATCAAAAATATCATTGGCGATGTTTTTCTTGCACTTAATACAAAAAGATGGCATATTGCAGACAATACAGGTTAATACTAGATTAGCCTAAAACAGCAAAGAAAAATATCAATACCAAAAGCGCAATAACGTGTGCAGTAATTACAGAAAAAACAGTAATATAAATAATAATAATAAACTATGTATGAGATATCAACAAGTAATTTACAATAAGTCTGACAAAAGAATTATCGCAAAAACAAAATATAATAAAATGAAAAAGTATCGCTCCTGATCATCAATCACAAAAACAACGCCAAGCAATTTAGTATAATTCAAATCGAAGAAAGAAAAAATAAATAAAGTATTATAATAAACAAATTACAAAATTATAAATAAATAGGTAAGTGCAATCGATGTCATTCACTAATCGATCAAGCAAATATATAAATTAAAGTGACATAAAAGGTTTACATATCAATCAAATGAATTTAAAATTGTACAAAAATTATTAAATATTAAATCTAAATATGTAATAAATTAACACGAAAGAAACAGGATCAAGAATCACCAAGGCAATCGCACATCCCTGACGTAACCACTAAGCCCTTGAATGACCGTATAGCCTTGAATCAACTGTACAGCCCTGCAATTCATGCGCAGTTCCATGCACTCATAGAGAGAGATAGGGCTAGCCGATGAAAAAGATAGAGTAATATGCCACGGTCATGCAATGTTTTTAATTTGTTTACAGCAATTTGGACAAGCACATCGAGCAGAAAACTCTATACAGGGAATGCTTTTTAACTAGGCAAGGGTTTTTCAATTTCTACTAGGGTAGTTTATAAATTGATTCGTTGTAGCTAATGGGCTGGCTAGTCAATTGCTTGAAAAGCTGCCACGTCATAATATATATATCGAGCAGAAAAAACCAGCAACGATGTGCTCAATAATTTAGCCTTGAGCAAACCTGCAACAAAACCGCCCGAGGGCGAGATTACCGGCAGATAGTTGACACAAGCAAAGTGAGGTTAGAAAAACACTAACACACTCGAATGCCAATTTACTCAAAATATCAAGCAAAAATAACAAAAATGCAGGTTTTTAAGCTTTATAAATAAGAGCAAAAAACTTGACGTGTGAATGCACTTACTAGCAGAGAGAGAGTAGCGGAGTGAGAGAGATAGAGAGAGAGAGAGAGAGAGAGAGAGAGAGAGAGCGAGAGAGACTGAGGACGAGAGATAGAGAGAGAGGTAGGAGAGATAGAGAGAGATAGGAGGGGTCAATTACCGAAAAGGTAAGTGGCATGCATTATTAAAACTGTGAAAGTTTTAAGATCGTTTTTAATTCTCTGTGGGGCTAAATTTAATTTTAAAATAAGCAGGAAAATTTAAAAATTAGGCGGAGAAAATTTTAAATTCAAAAATAAAGCGGGAAACTAAAAATTGTAAAAAGTAAAATTGAGCGGCATATTTGGAAAATTTAAATTTAAAATTTATATTATTAAAAACAAATTATTCAGAATATTTCATGATAATTGAGGAATGAATAAAAAATTTTTTTTTATATTGTAAAATTAAGATAAATTGTAAATAGAAATTGGAAAATAAAGAAAAATATTTTATTTTAAATAATAAGAATAACCCGAACCTTTTCAATACTAATTATAAAAACAAATTACCGTGCAAAATTCGGTGTATTTGCCGAAGTACATGTTCAAGGGTTTCAGCTAGTTCCTCAAAATTTCAACAAAATCGGTTCGGTAGATTTTGCGTGATGCTCGAACGAACAAACAAACAAACAAACAAACAAACAAACAAACATACTTTCATATTTATATATATTAGTTAGATATATTTCATATGACATTTTTGTATGTAATATTTTTGCCATTTTTGGATAATACTTTTAATTGTGACTTTTTTTGCTTGACATTACATATAAGAATACAAAACAAAATATTACATGACTTATATTCATATATGTTATTCAAATATGTGACATTATATGATGTTACAGTCATATATGTGACATTTAAATATGTGACAGTAAAACATGTGACATTGGAAAATGTGACATTTAAGCATGTGACATTCAATTAGTGTGACATTCGTATTTTAGACATAATTGTAGGGACCCATTACATCTTTCCATTTCTTCTTATAAATTTGATCCAAAGTATAACACTCAATGACCGCCTGTTTGACATACTGTCCTGGTTTCAATGTCGCGTATTCCTCGTTCGTGAGAAACAAATCTCGATTCATTTTGATAATATAATTTTTGATTGCAGGGACGCGACAGACAATATACTCGTATGTTTGCGGTATTGGAGCGGGAAAAAGTTGTTGGTAGTATTCCGGCTCTGAAAATAATCCGTTCTCCATATGGTGGATGTGTACTGTTGAATCTTCTAATTGCATCTTACAATACATTTTTACATGACACATTACAATACATTTTTCTTACGATACATTTCTTGGCGAATGTTTCGCATTTGATGTTATGTTAATTTTTTCGACATCTGTCTTTAATATGGTATTATGCAATTTTTCATCATTTACAGTATCTGCTTTTCTTTTATTCACAGGAAAACAGTTGTCAATTCTGGTGCTGTAAACGATAGTATAACTGGTTGAAATTCAGTTATACTATCGTCGCTGGAATTTCCATTCTTCTCGTTAACTTCTCCGATGTTTGGACTAACAAAACTAACAAAATTCTTTGGCAATGGAACATTATTGTACAAGTGGTCATATGTTAACTGTAAATACTGTTCCATTGTCATCACATTTAGTTCGCGGAAAACTGCGTTCATCTCAGCCCAGCACCAATCAGTAACAACAGTCTTGATGCGTGGAGAATCTAATGTCTCATGCAATACAAAAAATCTGTAACGCATCAAAATCGTAGCAATGGATGGAACGGACTGGTCGACAGTTAGCATTTGGTCAATTGGTATTGTCACACCGCCAATGTTAACGATAAGTGCGTGATAGTATACTCTGTCATCGCTGTCATCATTTGGATTTCGAACTAAACTACCAGTTGCATCCAAATATGCAATTACAGCCATTTTTGTTCTTTTCAATTTCTTTGAATATAATATAACAGTAAACGGACTGCAAACATGACGAATATAAGGATCATCCGTTTTATAATCTTCATTAAGACGTTCCATTATATCAGAAAAATCTGACGAGCTAATGTAATTATGTCCAACATTTTGAAAATTATCTTCGCTTTTTGCTTGCCGCAACACTTGTTTGGTGTAAAGGTATAAGCGCTTGTTCTACAAAGATTCTTATCAGCCTGTTTTGATAAATTCTCGTAAATATGTATAGGGTTGGAATCCCTCAAAGTTTCTTTCATTGAATCCCGTTCATTTCCACGTAACTATGCATGAACCGGTTTTCCAACATGATTTTATTTGGAATTTAGATTTGATGAAGATAAAAGCATCACACTGAATGGTTTCTTGACATCTATTATTTCGAAACGGAAATATTCTTTGTGGCTATCGTAACGGCAATGTGCATATACATTAATTTTTGTTTCCAATTTATTTATTCTTAACCCATAAAATGATAAAGGACATGAATAGCCTGTATTTTCGCGCATGATGTTAGTGCAACAATCTCGAATTGCATCCGAATCTAATGTGTCAGTGATAATTGTTCTACCTATAGATGTTGGATCACACACTAAGTTTTTGACATGGCAATTTGTATTGTTGTCCAGTGTATTTGAATTTATTGGAAGGATTGTTTGGTTCTGGAAAAATTTACTTCTTCATTGCCTGCTGAATCATCGTTACTTAGTTCATTATCCTGACCGATTGTATTTTCAGAGAATCTCATATAATTATCATCAACGCTTTCAACATCTGATGCTTCAATCCAGTCGTCACCATAATTTTCGTAATCAAAAATTTCCATTTCGTCGTCAATTTGTACGGTGTTTTGCGGAAATTCTTTTTTCTCTGGAACAGATGAATTCTTAACATCGACTTCAATTTCTTGCGCTGGTGATGAGTTGGCTTTTGTAGGCAATGCAACGGATTCATCATGAGACGAATTTTTAAAATTCGCATTATTTTGTTGATCTACATTAATACTTTTTTCTTCGTCTAAATTATTTTCGACTGCGTTAGTTTTTATTGCATTATAATGAAATTCAGTCGTAATGGACGATTTATTTTCCGTTTCATCAATTTGTACGGTGTTTTGCAGCAAACAGTTTTCTTCCGGTGCAGGTGAAATTTTATTAACGACTGGAACTCTTTGCATAGTTGCTGGGATGGCTTTTGTAGGCAATGAGACCCTTTCTTTCTTCATCACAGGAATTCGGATTTTTCTCATTGTGTTGGTTTTCTTCGTTTTCAGTTTTATCTTCATCTGCACGATCATTTTTCGTGACTGCAGATTTTCCACTGCCAATTTTTTGACGATCTGTATTTACTGATTTATGAGATGGGATTTTAGTATGCTTCTGAACAGTTACATTCCCATTTTCGTTTCGTCGAGAAATGATTGTAGCAACCGTACGATTCAAATTGAACCTATTTAAATTCCAGAAGTGCAACTTGTGTTTGTTTTTCCTATTCTGTATTTTGTGTAGATATTTGCAAACCTAGAAAAATCGTATTACATTTCAATATCGTGAAAATAATGTAATAAGAGGTTTATTTGTCAACAGTTATGTTTTTCCATAAACAGTATTATTATACTAAACATAAAAATTATTATTATACATTAGCATTGTTATTATACTTCTATTCTACAAAAGTATTACATACTAATGTATTATATACGTATTGTTTTTTAAAAATAAATTACATTGTGCAACCTTGCCAATGATCTATAATTAAAATGTAATATTGCTAAAATTATGGGGCTTCGGTACGTAAGCGGTTGGTGAACGAATGTGTTTTTATGGCAACTGTTTGTAAAAGTGTTTTTCGTATAAATGAGTGAATGATGAATAAAAATATTACTTGGCGTTTGCTTTTATAAGGTGTTATGGTTAGTACTATGCCTATCTACGGCGGAGAACGGCATAGACTAAAACTGAGAAAGAATACTGAAAAGTAGGCTTGTCAATTGAACATTTACACATTTACGTTATTGTAATTTGTTTTCCTATATTTTTTATATAAAAGTGCGAAAAATAGATGATTAATACTAGTCGATTAACAAATCATATAATTAAAATTATTTATGAGATAAAACATATAAATAAATGTGAAAAAATGGTAACTGAACTATTTACCATATTTCTCACTCGTTCACAGAAAAAATATAAATAATATAATAAATACTACACGCTTCACACATACATAATAATTTAAGGGACAGACCAATAAATTAAGTACGCTAAGACAACCACGCAACCCACATTATATCAACATCTAAATAAATTAATAAGTGAACATCCAAATAAATACCAATAAATAAATACATAAATTATCTAAATAAATACCGATAAATAAATAGACATCCACAAACAACTAAATAAATATTAACAAACTAAGAATCGCGTTAAATTGTCCCCTATCCAAAAGAATTCATCAGTCTTCTCTTAAATATATTTAAACTTGGCGCGTTTTTCACATCTTCAGGTAATTCGTTGTACAATTTAAAACCCTTGAAGAATAAACTTTTTTGAGCACCTAGTGTGCGTTTAAAGGGTAAAACAATGTTATTTCTCTGGCGCGTTATCCAATATCACCAACGTATTGCACTTTATCACATAGTTCCGGAGAAACTTTATCAGTCTTCATTTTATAAATTAATATTAAAACATTTCGCTTAATTCGCTCGTCTACAGTTATAAAATTCAGTGTCTCCAGCATATTGCGTACAGATGTATATATATCACAGTGTAAGATTCGCCGCATGGCTCTGTTCTGCAATTTCTGCAACCTCTCTATCTCCTCCTGGTTGGTATAGAAGAGTACTGTCGAGCAGTATTCCATATGCGGAGCGATCATAGTTTTGTAAATAAGGTTTCTTGTATAAGGTCCGATATAATTACCGACCCTATTCAACAAACCCAGTTTACTACTAACTTTACCTTCCACATATGCAACATGCTTCTTAAACCTAAGATATTCATCAAGATGTACACCAAGATATTTAATATCTTGTGTTCTCGTGATTAAATCATCTTTATATCGAATCGTTAAATCTCTGTCTTTTCTCAACTGGTCATTTTTAAAAATTATATAGAATGTCTTTTTAGTATTAAGAAACATGCTGTTACTGCTCATCCAAGTGTCCAGCAGAAACATTGCAGTGTTTAATTTACGCTCCATACTTTCCATACTCTTATCGGTAACGTACAGCATTGTGTTATCAGCAAACATTCTGATGTCACAATGCTGCCCCAGATGTTGTTTTAAGTCATTAATATAGAGTATGAAAAGTATGGGGCCTAGAACAGAACCCTGCGTTACGCCATACTTAATTTCACTCTCATCTGACATTACGCCATTTACATAGGTACATTGTTTTCTATCAAAAATATAATTGTTAAACCATTTAAGCGCAGTTCCTCTAATTCCATACAAGAATAATTTATTTATCAAAAAATTTCTATCAATGGTTTCAAATGCGCGCTTATAATCTATAAAAATAATGCCTACATATTTTTTTCACTAATAGAACTAGGCCATTGGTCTAAAACGAGCTACAACGCAGTCTCATAAGAGTATTTATTGCGAAAGCCCGATTGTTCTTTAATTAAAATTTCATTATCATTTAAGAAATTTTCCAATTGCTGTTTAACAACTAACTCTAAAATTTTTTCATACATCGGCAATTGGTTGATTAGTCGAAAGTCGCTCGAATTATTTGAATTATTAACTTTTCTAATCGGTGTTATAACGGTTTTTTTCCAATTTTCAGGAAATTTTCCCGAAGACAGTGACAGATTCAAAACATCAACAAACTCGTCACCTAAGGACTCGTATACATTTAATAAGATTTCTTAATTTATTCCGTCTATTGACCCTTTGTTCTTATCTAAATCATTTATTAATTTGTATAGATTCGTACTATTGATTAACTCAAAATTACTCAAATAATTTTGACAATCAAAAATGAATAAATTAAATAAATTATTTCTATTCGCGTTAGCTTCGTTATTGTTTAAATCAATGTTTTCAACACTGTCAATAAAATATTTATTAAATTTATCTGCTAAATTTTTTTAAAATCATTTCGCGTTTTTTTTTGTTTTTCGTCATTATCAAATTTAATATTTTTATAATTTATTTCACATGATTTTTTACTTTTCAATAAATCTTTTATCGTATTAAACATTTTTTTGGGGTCATCTCTAGTGTCTTTTATTTTCAAAATACTTTTTCTTCGCTAATTGTATCATTTTTACTACTTTATTACGCTGAATTTTGTATTGAGTCCAGTAGGTAACGTCGTTCGTGATTTTAAACAATTGATATAATCGGTCGCGAATTTTAAGTTGGTCTTTTACTTCCTGTGTGAAAATTTCTTTTCTTTATCATTTAGGGTGTATTCGGTTACTGGTGCTAGATCGTCTAGAGTATTTAAAATTGAATAAATTAATTTATTAGCCTTATTATTTAAGTTCTCATTATCATTTAAATTAGAATTGAAGTTATTATTATTAAAATAATAAATTAAGTTTTTTTCATTATCGTCAATATTAAAATTACTATTTACAAAATTGTTTTGTAACCTATTTACAAATAAATTAGCATTAAAATTTTTTAAATTACGTTTATTTATTTTCTTTTTATTTACTCGGTCATTGTTTTTAAAAGATACTGATATCCATGCATGGTCAGAAACTCTTGGTGTGTCTTCTATTGTCGTGTCTAACTTCATGCTTGCAAAGACAAGATCTATAAGGGTATTACTAGAAGATGTTGTTCTAGTTGCCCGTTTGACTGCTTGCATCATTCCCCTCGTCAAAAAAATATTTTCTAACTTATCTGCATAGTAACGGCGATTCAATAAATCAATATTGAAATCGCCCATCAGTATGAGATCGTCATTTTTATATAGCTCGTAAATTTTTTGTTCTAAGAAATTTAAAAAAACCGCGTCTGAACTACTTGGGGATACAAACACAGTACATTACCCTTATAGAAATTTGTCGAAACATGAATTCCGACACACCAATAGTTTCTTTCGATCTGGATCGAGAACAACTGATGATATTTCACTGTGCGACGGATGTAAACAGTGACACCACCGGTGAAACTGCTCATCGTGTCGCACCTAATCACATCAAAACCATTGATTTGCAATTCGCTATCAGAGATGTTTTTTTGTTATTCTTAACTTAGTCAACGCAAGGATATCAATATCATTATTATTAAATAAATAATTTTCAATTTCGTCCATTTTAAAATACAAGCTAGCAATGTTTATAAATTTAAAATATTTACATTTTCTATTGTTATATTTTTCTACAGTTAGTCGAGATAGTTGCTATTCAGCATTGTCAAATTTCTTTAAAACACGTAGATAATGAGGACAATTGCGGTCAGTTGCCTCATGTTCCACGTTTAAATCTGTCAGATTATATTTAACTTTCTGATTCACACTGTTTATACATTTTTTTGATTTGTTTACATTAGGGCATTCTTTGTTTTCGTGTTATTCCGCGCAGTAATTACTTACAAGCTTACAAATTTTTTCCTTTTTGCATGTTGACCGATTATGACCGTATCCCCAACAGTTAACGCATCTTCTTATATTTAAGCTGTCAAAGATTTTACATCTCTGCCAGCTTAAATATATGATTCCTTGCTTCAAAAGTTGTTGATGAGCCACACAGTCAACGTCCAAAATCATCGTCCATCCTGTTTTGTTTAGATTAATTCTTTTTTTTTATTTTCAATGTAGCGTGTTTGTCCAAAATATCATTTTGTTTAAAAATAAGTGTCAAAATTTCCTGATCAGTTTTTTTATCCATGTCATTGTCAATACCGACTACTTTAATATTATATTTTGCCGTCATTGGTTCAATAATTTTTATTTCATCATTCAATTTTTTTGCAATCTCTTCTTTTAAACAGTTCTGTTTGTTTTTGTCGTTACATTTAATAATTACTGCCAAGAGAGAGAGAGAGAGAGAGAGAGAGAGTGATAACTTTATTCTTCAGCTTCCACAGCTAGTTAAAAAATATAAATTAATAAAATAATTAAAACATAGCATAATTTTTGTATGTAAGTGCGCCGTATCGCGTTATTGGATGTACCATATTTTCCATTCCACATTCATTCAAAAATATACAATGAATTATAATAATAAGAACAATACATTATTAATAAATTATAAGACACTACACATACATAATTTAAGGAACAGACTAATAATTTAAGACAACAGACAATCACGCCACATATAAATCAACATTTAAATAAATTATTAAATAACATTCAAACGAATATTAATAAATATATAAATAAATAAATTATTGATACACGTATTGATAAATTACAAAAATTTTAATACTATGTTAACACATATACGTAATATCGTACACAGTTACAATTTGGCAATATTATGGAAATAAATCTAAACGTTATGAACAATTAAATTTAGAATTTAACATAACCATTCAAAAGATGAATTTTAATTATCTATGTAGAGAAAACTGAATGCTCAACTTAAAAATATAATTTGTATAGTTTTCGTGATCAACAGGCATTTAAAAATGGATCAATGAAATAAAAAATTTCTTTAAATATAAAAATCAAACAGGCGTCATAAACACTTGCCCTAGTAATGTTGTAAAAGTGAGACCATATGATCTGCAGAAATACTATTGACAGGAAAACGGACGGTTCATACCGATACGAGACACTTCAATCAGATTACTGACGTACGTCGGAGGATGTTTTCTCTTTTTTCTGGACTAATGAAAACTGAATCAGGATTTACGGCAATGGCCCTCATCGAGTAAAAAAAATATTCGATTCCCAGAGACACCATATCTTTTTTCATAAAAGAGAAAATGTCGCGTTTCAGTAGGCGTAAACAATACGTTAGTATTAAGATCAATTCATCATTATGCCACTATGAAAGACAGTGACAACAAGATAAGATCCTATGTTTATTTCCTATTTTCTAAAAAAATAGGGGAAAACATTGAAACGACTCTAATTATTTCTACAAAGTTTCACAAATAAAATAAATTAAATTTTAATATTTTTAGGAGTTTTCAGATTAGTGAGTGGCCTAATTCATTGCCAAATAGCTTAGGCGCAAAAAACACTATTTCATCATAGAACTTGATTAATAATATAAACAAGAAGGAAAAAAATTTGTAATGAAATTGTATGTAAATTAAAATTATAATAGAAATTAAAAAAGAATCGAAATCCAGACAAGAAAAACAAATATCTCTCCAATACAGTTTACTTTATCTATTACACCCCCCCCACCCTTTTTGTTCAAACGCATATTCAAAGTTTCAAAACATATATATAAAATAAACAAAACAAATTAAATATTTCGTTTTACTCCTTGGCTCACGATCATCTGGAGATGACGTTCATGAAGACACCAAGGAGGGAAGGATATTTTGGAAGGATAGTCTATGTATAGTAAGGGTCGTGAGGGTCATAGACGTCTTCAAATAAAAGACAACTAATTGCCTCACCAAGGCATACTCACGTCTTATTTGATGGTCACTGAATTGAATTACGACACGGAACTACTGACTTTTGCGTCTCGTGAGTCAAATTGTGTTCTTGACAAATGATTTGATTTTGGTTTTAATTTAAATAGTCTTATCGACTAATAAATTATTCCAATTCAAATACTGGGATACTTTGCGGCGAGTGAATTACAGTCTTTTAGTAATTAAAATACACATGTTATAAATGAGAAAGGAATATGTGCGTGGTCGCCTCCTAGCGTATCAACTTCAGTCGTCTTGGGCGCGCGCGCCATATTGGTGTCTATAGGACAGAGTGGCACCCGGGAGGTGCTGCCGCTATTGCTTGTGCGGAATCGGCAAGCCATCACTCACAGCGATCAGCTGTGATTGATCGCTCGACGTGAGATACACGACGGTGCCCTTACAAATGTTATATGTCACACATGTCTCAGGAGTCAAACATGATATATAAAATAATAGCAATTAATTATTATATTATGTCTAAAATAATATCATATGCAAATAAGTTTGTGTTATACACCCAATTTGAAATAGTTTTTGTAAATAATTCCATATAAATATTTTTAAATTGTAAAGAAAAAATTGCATATTACAGTTTACATTTTCGCTTATTGTATTGTTAACTTTCATTTGAGTTATTTTATACATTTATTAGAAAATTTTCGTTGAATTAAACTAACACAAATAGATGCTTAATAG
>JABFPJ010004167.1:0-14397 GCA_022817425.1 Gryon sp. ZL-2020
GAAAAATAAAATTGGTCTAAAAAAATGACTTTTGGTATTTACTAAATATTATTAAACCTATAATTTATTGTATTGAATAATCTAATCTTAAAAAGTAAGAAAAAAAAGAGAATAATAATATGGTTGTATAATACAATTTTTTACAATGCAAATAATTTTATTTATTTTTGCTGTAAATAATAAAACTGTAGAAGTCTACAATGTTGTCTTGAACAACAGAAGCAGATTTTAACTTTTTGTGTTATAAGAAAGCATACAGCATATCGCTTGGCTTTAGACGTGCGAAATAAGTAATTCGCTTCAAGTGCACGCAGCCCAAATGAAGCGAATCAAATCAGGCAATAATTCGTTCGAGCGCGAAACATAATTACACATCGCGTATTTTTTTATCCTGCTGAAGTGAAATTTCAAAAGCGCCCCAGCTTGTCCAAAGATCGATATCAACCGGTTGCGCGATCCATAAATACATCAAGTGACCCCATCGACCCCAAATAAACCAGAATCCTCTTTGCCCCGGAACATTAAGAAATGTTTTCATAAAAGTATAAAAATAAAAGAGAATGGCTTACTTCAAGACATTTTAACTTATAATAAAGTGGAGAAGAAGAACAAGAAGAAGCATAGTTAGATCGCAAAATAATGACAAAAATGTTTATTATTATTATTCTGAATAAAACGTGAAGTTGAATAGTTTTTGTAAAAAGAATGTTTATTAAATTTGTTTTTGTTTTTTTTTTTTTATATTTGAATATATGAAGAACGACGAAAGAAAAATTGACCACGCAGTGTGAAGGCGACAGAAATGCCGATACTTTTAGTCGTAAAAGTATATGTGTGTATGTGTGTGAGAAGGACAGAGACAAAGAAAGAAAGGAAGAAAAAGAGAAAGAGAGAGATAGTATGATTCTCGCGTGAACCGCGAGACAAGGCGCTCGAGGAAGAGAAGAGGAGCCGTTTGGTGGGGCGATGGCTTTTTTTTATCTCGTTGGGTCGCGGGATGGCGGCAGGGGCGGCGGATTCGGTTACTTGGTCTCCCCCGCCTCGGGACCGGCCGCACCAGCGCCCCAGCGCCGCCTGCTTTGCCTCAACCTGTCTCTCCGCTACCCTCTTCTCTCGTTTTTTTAACGAAGGATCCGCTCAATACCTCGGCTGTCATAACCTCCCGGTGCTCTCGCTTCCTCGCTAACGTTGTCTTCGTCGCGCACCGGTTTTCCCGCTACAGGGTTGCCGTACCTTTTTAATGATCATTTCATGAAAGTCATTATTTAATCATATTTACTTTTAAGATTTTGTGTACGCCGTTTCTCATTCTCTTTTTTTCTGCGTTATATAATTATATTTCAATAATTATTTCAAATGTATTATTTTTCAAATGTTTAATTAAATTTATATTATTTTTTTATTAGTATTAGTGTTCATAATTGTATATATTGTAGTATTACTTGTTCTTGATTAAATTGTATATGAAGGAAAAAAAGATTTGTTTGTTTATTCATCAAACATCGTACTTCAATCCCACCGAACTGCTTTTATCTTCAGCGAAATTAGATACATTACAAATATTATACACTTGTTTATTATTATTTATCCAGGGAGGCTGAATTAGTGGGTTCTTACTGAAAGCGTCGACCCGGGGGAGAGTTGCTGAGCCGCGAGCAAAGCCCTTTCCCCTAGCATTTTCCCCCCTCGGGCGCCACCTACTCATTCCTCTTTGCAGTTTTTAACGTTTCGTTCGACGTTTCCCTTCGAATGGCGCCGAGCGTCGGCCAAGTGCATTTCGTCGTTACTTTGTTTTACGCGCCGCTTCACCCCACTCCACCCCACCTCACTTATTCGCCTCCATACATACGTACATACATACATATCTTTGTGTATATATGTATAGCGTTTTTCCTCCCGTACACTTTATTACACGCATCTTCCTTCTTTTCCCGACTTTTCCCACCTCGCGCTCAGCATTCGATGCTCTTGTGCTCCAGCTGCTTCTACCTATACGGTCACCCACTCAATTCTCATCCCCACCTCAATTTTTCCCCTGTCATCCCCCTGCCACATATACACTGTCTCAACTCTTGAATCCGTTACTTTCGTATTGTATAGCTTTCTTTCGATTTTGATCTTATGGATGTGCCAACCATGAATAATGCACCCTTTCTCACCTTCTCAGGGACCCACATTATTTTTGGATTTTTTCAAAGATTTACTATTTTGCAATAAGATTTTCTTAAAGGAATAATAAGTTTATTGCTGTTAAATAAAGATTTCATTGACTAAGATCTTATATATGAAAATTAAACATGTGAAACAAGTTATTTTTATTTGATGTTAATAAGTTATAAGTTCAGGAGTCATGATTATTTAGAAATTTAAAAAATTCATTTAGCAATTCTATTTTTAAGTTCAATTCATTGCTTTTTATTTAAGGACTTTGTGTAACATTTACGTGCTTGCGTTCACATAAAGTACATTTGCGTTCACGTAAAAGTAACGCCAATGCGTATGCGTTTGCGTATGCGCGAAAGCATTAAGTAAAAAACAATGAATCCACCTTTAGTTTTGTCATTTAATTATTTTTTATTTATTTATTTAGTTGAATATCCATCAAATTGCGAAAGCGAAAAGTAGTAACGGCAACTGACAAATGAAACAGCAAATATCGACTAAATATCCTGCTCGATTGCGATAACGATAAACGTTTTCGGCATACACTGATGGTGGAAATTGGCTATCCGAAAAAGGACAGGTTTCAAGTTGATCTCGTGAACCGTCGTTTCCGTGTACACGAAAGAGAGCTGCGGAAAAGGGGCAGCCGAAGACCAAATAGTCGTTTGTCGTTGGCCACCCACGCCCTTAACCCGCCGGCTTCCGTGTTGCCAACTTTTCCATCCCAGCAGATCGAATACATCTACCGCGCCTCGACTTTGCTTTGTATTGCCATCCCCGTCGTCTTACCAAAGACGACGTCGGCGATTCGATTCACGAAGCGCCCCACAAGGACTTTGTTCGTTTTGCCACAGTGAAGTTAACCCGACCAACGGAACTTGATAAAGGACCATCTTTCGCTGGCCGGACATTGTGTATAAATGCATCCAGACTCAATTTTAGTAGTCTTTGTTTCGTGGCATTCAATAATTGCTTTTCGAACTTCAAATGTTAAAAATCTTGTTGTTATATTCTACAAAATGCATTGGCCTTAGATGAACAAAAATATTTTGTTATATTACTTCTCGTATTGGTATAAAAAACAATTTATAATATAACAGTTGGACTTTAGAAAGACAATTTAGAGAATTGTTAAATCAACATTTTAAATTGAATTTTCCAATTAGGCATTGTTGAATTTGTATTTAATCATGATCGTTATCAAACGATTAGTTTACGATGATAATGAAATAAAAGTAATTACAACGTTATTACATAATCGCTACTATAAATCATTAGTTAGAGGTAAATTATTATATGTATAAGATAATATTTCGGCATTTACTAAATATTAATTACGATTAGTACAAACAATTTATGATGGAATATGCTAAAATAAATGAAATGAGATAACGATTACTGAAATAGCAATTGTTGATATTAAAAGATTACTTTATAATCACCATACTTGATAATGATGAAATGCAATTATGTAACGCTGGCCGATCAATATTTATTAGATAATGATTATCACTCAATGATTACAAAATTGTAATCTAATAATTAATAATGATGATGATTATATAATGTGTTTATACAATAAAATTATGTTAGGGTAACAAAAATTATTTTGCTGTATATTTAGTCAAATTATAAAGAGATGCTGTTATTTTGTTTTGTTTATTGTATTTATGGAATTCATCGTTATTATTATAACAATTTCGGGTAATATCATTATATAATATTTAATATTTCATACAACGAGTTATGATGAATTATAGTTCAAATAAATTGTCCGTTTTTTGTCAAAACATTTTATTGTTTTTATAATCAATCCCTTTATTAATGAAGCTTTTTATTATTAACTTTTTATTAATAATATTACCCATATTATATCAAAACTTTTCATCACTTCAAACTTAATAAATCTGTTTAACTACATTAATTATCGTCATTATTCTTACTACGCTTAATAAAATCAATTACAGCTGGCATATAAAATGTATCAAAAAGTTTCCAACATATTGGAAAGACGAATTTTTGTCATTACTCTCTAATGACGAGTTTCGGACAATTTTAACGACTGTTATTTTGAACGTTCGAAATGCGAATGCAACATTTTTTTTCTCTTCGTCGCGTATTTCGTCCTTATTTTGTATTTTTCCGTTCTGCGACATGATAACCTATACCTTGTGGACCACTCTATTAATACAACGTTAAGAAAACAACATCCGTAAAACTCTTTCGTCGAATAATTGCAGTGTGTAGTCGCGTATTTATTTTGATTAGCGACCGTCAATATTACAATAACAAGTCGTGTTGGAAAATAAATTTCCATCGTTGTAATCTAATCAAGCACGAAGTAAAAAATTATCGCACGTATTTTCGTAACGCGCGTATTTTTCAATTACCTTTGCGTAAACATAGAAACATTTTTTTGTCGTTGTAAAATGGTACTGTGCTTCTTTTGCTTCGAGTTTAATAGGGAAAAAGATGCAGAAGAAAAAGAAGAAGACGAAAAAGAAAAAGGAGAAAATAAAAAGAACAACATAGAAGGGAAATTTGCATCTGAAATTTGCACAATCGACATAAAAATGAGCGACAAAAATTTTGTTTCACTCGTGTGAAATCTCGTTGGCGGAATTGTTTAAACGGCGTTTCGAGCTGTATAATAAATCTCGTGGCATACCACTTGACGAAGCAACAGTTCGTTTCACCCGCCGCCCCATTGCCACCCACCCGCGGGAGTTCCATCTGGCAGGCCGACGGCGCTGGCGGCGGGACGCGGGCGGCACTGTTAAATTTAGGCTGCCGACTCGACTCTGCTCTCTGTCTGAATTGATTATCTTCCATTCATCAACTCCATTTCGTCATTTTCGTTTGTTTATCATTAATTGATCGTTCGCATTTGATTCCCTCTCAGTTCCGTTTAATGATCAATTTTGTCCTTTTATTTTTGATTGAGTCATTTATCTTCTATCATTAATAAATATTGAAAGATCATTGTGCAACAATTCTGTATCTATACCGGTCTAATTGATTTATTAAAAGCGAAATATCAAAACAGAAAAATTATTTGAATCTATTTGGTAAATTATTGTTATACACATTTTTGTTTGTATGCGTACAAATACTTTTTCTGTACAATCAATTGATTTAATCAATAGTTACTTTCAACAGTTTACTTAATTAATAATTTTAATTAAATTATAATACGTTTTTTTATAATTATATCTTTACAATTAAACCCACTTTTTATTATTTTGACTTAAAAATTCGATTTTTGTTTGTCCATACAATTATTTCGATGTTCATGTTAATATTCATTTAATCCGTTTCTTCATCGCGTTTGATTGCATATTCGTTGCCGAATCGTGGACCGCAATGCGTTTTTGTTCAGTGTCTGCCACTAGCTGACGTACAAGGGATGCCACCCTAACACTTCAGACGTCGACGTCGTTTCCTGCTCTCCTGTTCGGGGAAAACGAAATTTAGAGACAGGTCTCTCGCGACTGAAAGATTGCGAAACAAGTTAACGTAGATTTATGACGTGTCCGGAATTGGCCGAGGATTTCTCTCTTTCGGGGCATTGTACCGGTGACAGTGATAGGAAAATTTTCAGAGAGAAATGGTTATTGAAAATTCGTCTACGATATGAAAGCATCTTGCAATTGATTTTTATTGTTCAGTTAATAATTAATAATTTAACGTTTATCTATTTCATTCATGATAAATTAAGAAATTAGTTACGGTATTAAAAAAATTAATAGTTTCAACGCATATGTTGTATTATAAGTAATAATTTATAGCAACTTTTATTGATAAGCTTCAAAATTTCTCCGCATTATAATTAATTCAAGAATTGATGAAATATCGACAGATTGTACGACGCCTTACATTTCGTACATTAATCAAAGGTAAAATGTAACGTGGTGAGATTTAAAACGGGGCTTCTCTCTCGTTGTCCCGTATCGGTGAGGCAGGAAAACGGGGACAGGGGCGAGTTGTTGGGTGTTTACGCGCACAATAAATACAGTTAGTTAAGCGTCGTCGACGTCGAAACCTCGAGTTCGCGCGCGCGCGAAATAAATTTTCTCCCTTTGAATGATATTTTCCTTTTAATTAGTAGCGCTCTCGTCATCGTTATTCGCGCGTTTCGTTTCTTATGGCGCGTTGTGTTATTGTTGTTGAAATTTACTTTTCCCCAAGACACATCTGCCCTCGACACGGTAATTGCCATTTTCCAGTTGCGAATCAGCATTTTCTTTCTAGAATGAGCCCGAAGAGGTTTCGATAGTGCCGCTGAAATATCTTTGACGACGAGGGCGTTACACTCGAAAATAAAATCGTTTCCGTTGGAAAATTTTCTGCGCCACAAAAGAAAACGACGTTGTTTATCGCTTTCGCGAGACGACCGACGCTTGTTTACATTATTGTCCAATCGACGTTTAATTGCGCTGCACAGAGGCGTATATACGTTAAGAATTCAATTTGCAATTTTGTGGATGGAAATTTATTTTCAACATAAAAGTATAATCAAAGTATTTCTTTATCTTAGAAATGTAAATGTATAAACAAATTATCAAATCATTTCTTTGCAAAATTAAGTATAAATGTGTTCATTTCAGAACGTTTTTTTGATCTTTTTATATAATCAAGTAGAAGTATAAGAGATATCAATGACAATGCTAGAACTTTTTAAAAAGTGTATTATTAAGTTAATGTTATTGTAATATAATTGATTGAACTTGATTATTTTTGGTTTACGTAAAAAATAGGTAAATGTTCTGTTAACTTAATTGACTTTGCACATAATTCCAATCATGAAAATCGAAATTAATTTAGTAGTGCTATTGATAATTACAGAAAGATTAAACAATGAGACTAATAATATCGCGATTTCTAAGCCGATTATATGGAGGATGTGCAATTGGATTCGGATCGAAGGAAATAATGGGTTGCATTCGTTCAAGTACTTGTGAGAGAAGGAGAGAGAGCGAAGAGAGAGAAAAAGAGAAAAAACATATAGAGAAGAAGAACGCGAGGATTGAGTTATATGTTATGCAATGAGAGTTAAAAAGAAAAAAAAAGAATTTACATCGAAACAAAATATTACATGCGAAAACGATAAATTCGTAACAGATGATGAAACGTAACTGCAGGGGGTCAGTTTATTTAGAAATGCGTTAAAAATAGGCTGTTATTGTTCCAGTCGAAAATCAAACAAGTGTTACGACGACGACGGAAAAATTGTTGCCAATTCAAAATTAATTTAGTTAGTACGAAGAATGATAGAATAACAACGCAATGGAGAAAACGTAAACGGCAATATATGTAATCATCCTTGTAGGAATTTCGTCCATTTTTATTAAATTAAATAATACATACATACATATATATAAAAAGATAAAAAAATATTTCAGTTTAAAAGTGGTACTTTGGAAGAATATTTTTTAGATTGTTTGCATGTAACTTGACTGTAGACTAATCATTAATCAAGTAAGTTAAATTTTTCTTTGACAATTTGTCCATGCCGACTAACTAATTATTCAAAGTAAAAGAAGCAGAAACAGAAGAGGAACACATTTATTATAAAAATTTTTCACTCTAAAGAAGCAATTAATTGTCTAATTATCTGTACAATAATTTTTGCTAAATGAAATTAAACGTAAAACGTCCACACTGAGGGTGTTGCGTTGGTTTTTGCTCGTCGAAAAAAGAAAAACCGAAACTGTCATTTGAAATCGAAAAAACATTAAACTCAACACATCCATGGGATTCTGTAGGTATTTTCGTGGCCACCCACGCTTCCCTGTATAATGAATCATTTTGCTTTTCCTTTTCATTTCCCCTTTCACTTTTTATGTGTACTTTTATAACATGCAAATTAACAAAAGCAAAATTGAGTAGTTAAAATGCTACAAATTTAAGGCAAATATAATGAAAAAGTCTAATTGAACAGAAAAGTAATAAAGAAATGAAGCAGAAAATGCTGATTATTTATTCATCATTCTATTAAAAGAATTCGTGCGAAAAGATTATTACATGAAAACAAAATATATAATTGTTCAAAAACGAAGTAATTAAAACAACTAACATAGAAAGAGGATTATCAATAATATTCAATCAATTTCAAACAATATACGTTTTTTCAACTACAGTAAATGAATTCAAAGATTACAAAAATCACATATTTGAAATCAAACTTTTTTCTAAATCTTTTTACCTTTGCATGATATCACTAATTTAAAAAAAATATTATTATATAAAATAAATAAGTGTTATTATATAAAATTAATATACCAATATTTACATTTTAATTTTATTTTTATTTATAGTCGTGTATATAAAATGATACTTTTTTACCGAAATTTTGGTTTTGTATAGAACATATTTGAAGCTTCCGGTATATTACTTTATGACACTTTTACTATTGTTTAACCGTAAACTTTGTTTTTAAATTATATTTTTAATTCTTCGATAGAAATTCGACAGTTTCAACCGTATTAAATACTTGTTTAAATATACAATTTTATTTATAATATTATATATAATATAATATACATATTAATATATCTATATACAATTATATACAATATCTATATACAATTATATAATAAAATATCTATATACAATTTTATTTTAAGTAAAACAAAATTTTTTGTTATATCTTGCATATAAAATTAGACATATATATTATATAATATTTTTTCATATAGATTTGAAATAGACCGTTGTATAACGACATTCGAAAACATCGGGATACCCTTTGAAATACGTCAAAGTTATATGAGCTATTAAAGCAGTAACTGTACATATCAAAACCAGTATAGAGAATAAAGCTCCGGATTGTCACCTCGGAGGCACGCGTGTTCAAATCTCGGAGAAGCATCTTACAATGTTATCACCTATTTCAGAAAAAAAAACATATATACATATATATTATATATTTTTATGTATAAAAATGTAAAGTAAAATTTAAGGATCGTTGGTGTACGACGTGAAAACGTCTTAGCTCCAACTCTGGATCAACATTAATAATTAACATTGATTCAAAGCTGTTTAACAAGGTTGACTCGATCTTGTTATCCAACCGTCCACCGGGTGTTACAATACGATATCTGTTCACCCTTGTTCTGACTACGTTAACAAACGTCGTTCTGACTTTGAACGATGTTGTTTCGACGTTGTTCCGACTATATTTTATTGAGTGGGTATTCTTATGGAAATATAACTCAATAATAGTAATAATAATAATATTTTTGTGTTAATAAATAAAATAATAATAAAAATAAGAATAATAATTACTATATGATATTATTGCCGATGACTTTATCAATAAAATTATAATAAAGTTACACCTAATACAGGGAGATATCTGAAATCGAGTGGGCGAAAGCCCTCGTCTGGTTCTCTGTGAGCCGGCGCCATCAAAGAATCCATCAAATTAAAAACGCAATTACAAAAAAGCGGTCTTTGTCGAAAAGCAGCGCCCAACGTGGGGCTTGTTCGGCAACCTCGAGTCTCTATATGTAACGCGCGCCAAGCGCTCTCAGCCACACCCGACGACACCCTTACGTGTGTCGCGCCATACGAACCCACCAAAAAAATGATATCGATCGCACTCCTCTGCCCCAGCGTCGCAATTATAAAGCGCTCTTCGAAACGCGCGCGCGATTCCGGCGCAAAGACAACGACGCGCGAAAGAAAGGGACGAAAATAGTCGTGAGGTAGGGGGTGTTGCGAATCGTGTGCATCTTTTGTGCACTTTTCGCCGCGCTTATTCGGATAGGGACATTGCTTTCGACGGATTATTACTTCGGATGTGAATGTCGCCGACTGCTGATTGAGATGCGTTTTTTCTTTACTCTTTTTTTTACTGGGGAACATACATGAGTGTATATACGTACGTTTGAGGGTTCAACAGTTCTAAAGGGTGCGCGCTTCAGTCGTTAAGACAGAGTTTCGGTGATGAAATATGAAACGTATCGACATTTTTAACTTTCAAATTCAATTTCGACTACTTCCTACAGATTCTAAGCCACCAAAAACACAGTTTATTGCATTTTCTTTTGCATGCAAGAGTATAGTATACTACGTTCTTTATCAGATATTTTTTTATTTTTAAGATAAAAAGTTAGTTTTGTGATCTTATAAATTTTACTATTATAATAAGACAATAACATTTCAGTCTGATTATATTAACAAATGGTTTTTTATAAGAATTAAGAACTACACTTTAAACCGAATCTCTAATATAAGAAATTTAAGTAGTTTGAATAAATGCAGGAGAGACATTGTTTCAATGTTTTCAATTTCAAGTACAACAACTTAATATTATATTCATGTGTTTCGAATTAGTAAGTATGTGATTATAAAAGTCACTTCTGCAAAAATTAGAAATATATATATTTTTTATTTCTAATTAATATTTATTTATTATTAATTTTATGAATTTTACTTTTACTTTAAGATAAATTTACCGAAGTTAAAGATGTTTATATTCAGCTACCTTGATTCTACATTTTTCTAGCCAATTATTACACCTTGTTTCATTTTAACTCTCGAATAATAATGGTTTACGAAATGACAGCATAACAAATACCATTTTGCAATTCAAATTACTGTGTTATTTTTGGAAAAGTAAAACAAGTTTAACAAGTCGAAAATTTAAACGAAAATTTAAGAAATAAAATACAACTGTACAAAAATATAGAAACAATATTATTAATGTTTTAAGTTAAATCACAGTTGTTGCGAAAAATAATGATGAACATGAAGCAATGATAACTTTCAAAGACTCTGAGCGGAAACTATAATAATCAGGGTCGGAATCTCGCATTATAAATTTAATTCAATGGGTAGCCAGCAATTTGGTCCAGTCTGTGTAGCATCGTATCATCGACACCAGTCACAAGTAACCCTAACCCACCCCAATTAAACTTGGCTCGAGAATTAAACGACCTAAACGCGTCTAACTTAATCGCTATTCAACCCTCGTGTGAAACTGTAAGCATTATAATCGAGCATGTGATTCGTACAAGAAGCAAAGGAGCAAGGAAAAGAAAACTCAGGGGAGAAGTTATATTAAATCTGAATCCGGGCGTACCGGAACCAAACTTACGTGGCGGACTTACTTTCAAGTCGCCTGGAATAAGAATGTTATGTGCTGTATGAATATGATTGCACATGATTCTTCTTTTTTTATTCTCAATTGCGTAGTTTTATCAATATTAAATACTTAATTAAATGAACTTCAACCAAATTTTTCTTTTATTCACTTGAATGATACATATTATTGCTATAATTCTAATAAAATGACCTTGTTCTTTAAGAAATATATCTTAGAAGATTTATTGTAAGGCATCCTGTTTTGAATAGATGTTAATTTATTTTTCAATCTTGAGTTTATAAAGCATACGAAAAATTCCTTCAAATAATTGAAATATTGTGTTTTTGAAATTGTCTGCGATTAGTAAATAACAATTCTGCAAAAACAAATTTATATTAGTAAAGTGGTAAATTATTAATAAAAGAAGTACCTTGTTACTAATAGGTTAGACTAATCGTTGAGTTCAGTCACTGATTAAGTGATTATCTTAGAGATGGCTAGAGGTATTTCTATATATGGAAAATGGCAATATTGCAGATTATTTCATAGTTATTTCATATAAAAAGGTTGAAAGATGAAAAGCTTGCGGAAGTACATTTTAATAAATAGTTTAAACTATTTGTTAGTTACAAGAAAATATATTTACACAATTGCATGAGAAAATTTATGCTTTATTTACAAAATGTAAAAATAAATTGACATAATATATTGCTACGTTTTACATGTTACAATTATATGATATTTTAAAAATTTATAAAGTGATAATAAGCAGTTTTATATCAAAATAAATTAAATTAAATGGATTGAAGTCGCTAATTAACTTATTCAGTGCTTTCATTTTCATTCATCTTTGAAATTCATTCGAAAATAATGGTTTTAAAAGGGATTTTAATTTATGGAATATAAAATTGTTGAAAGCGATTATGCGTTTGAAATTGTTTGTGCAACTGTGATTTGATTATCGTGTGTCGTGTCGAGGCTTCGACATATTTCCAAACAGGATGCCAATCAATAACTAACCCTAACCAACCCCAATTAACATTCCGGGTTGAAATCAGAGGGTCTACGTGAGGGGTTGACTGAACTTGAATCGCAAAAGTAGGGTTATCAAAGGATGAAACTTACTTCCTTATGATAGTACCTTTTTACAGAAGTTAGGAATAAAAGATGCTTCATTGAATAAAGCATTTTTTTTATCTGCACGGTCTAAAGTGTAATTGTGTTAATGGTTGACTAAAATTAGAATGGTTAAGTGGTAATGAGGTTAAATTTAGAAGGAGAGTTGTAATTTTAAGGTGGAGTTATAATTTTCGGGTTGAATTCTTATGTTGCGATGATATCAATCAATATACATATTCGTATATGAACTGAATAACATAAATCTTACGCTTATAATCCTTGAATTATTAAACGAATTTTAGTTCATGATTTTTATAAATGATTTTTCCTAATGATGATTTATTTGTAGATTCCAGCAGTTTCCTCGAATAATTTACTCATTTTATCGTCGTTGGAATAGGATTACAGTTACTCATCTGTGAATTCATTTTAAATCTACTTCACTGTCTAATAAGATACCAATTAAGGTCGACTTAGACTATCTGTTTCATCCTTTGAGTTCCCCAATTTCTCTATCTTAACAGTATTATATTCAGATCGACAAATTATCTTATATAGATAAAAAATACGAAATACTGAATGACTTTACGTTATATAAATTCAATAAACAAAATGAATCTTTTTTAAAATGGATTTCAAATTCAAATTGTTTTTCAATTTTGACTGTACTTTTTTCTTGAAAACTATCCTAGAAATTGTGTAAAGCTTAAAGGTGGTGCCGAAAAAAATCGGTGCAAGCTTGGAGAAAAAAAAGGATGAAAACGCTGTTAGAAGCAAGCTCGAATAATTTAAGTAATAACATCATCGCTTTCATCGAGCAGTCAGCAACGCGATTCGAATTTCAAGAGAGCTCCCTCGATAATTAATAGAGTAGTACGTGCACGGTTGAGCAGCTATATGCAGTAGCGGCAGTGTTGCTGCCGCTACGAAGGAAATGATAAATTGGAGGGAGTTGGGTTGACAGATCCGACGTTGCTTCTCTGTCTCTTTCTGACTAAGTTGGCGTGCGTACGCGCCATCTCTCTTAGTCTTCGTCTCTCACTCCTTCCCGGCCCGTTTCGCTTTTCCCCTCGGCGCCTCTTGTCGAGCTTCCTCGGTTTTTACGGCAGCCTGCACCCTATCGATCGGAGAGTCAAAATTTCAGAATCGAAGCTGGGAATCAGGGACGAAGGGAGGGTCGCACCGAAGTGAGAAAGAAGGACAAGGAAACGCGCGAAAAAAGCGCGCGCGCGGCCGACTGCCCCTTCGCAGACAGGGGTAGGGAACGCCACCACCATCCCTCCCGAGACGCGCAGCTCAGATGAATTTGAACGTTCCTTCTCGCTACGAATTGTTTTTCTCCTTCACCCCCTCCACCCGGCAATTTTCACCTGAAATATGACTTCGTTATTATCAGGCTCGTCGCCCGGACACACCGGCGCACCCCTCCTAGTCCCTCTCACCATCCAACCCTGCTTTGCCTCCACCCCCTCCGCTATCCCTTCGGTCCATCCACTTCACCTCGCGCAATTAAATCGGCAACATTTTATTAAAAGTATCGACAGCCGCGCCTTATTTACGAGTTGGCAAATTAATGCAACTTGTTTCGACGGAAAAATGGGCGCGAGTGAAGGAGTTATTGCTGCGCGTGACGCTACAAACGAATGTTTTCTTTTTTCTTCATCTTTTTCATCTTTCTCTCTTTCTTTCTCTTTTCATTTGAAAATCAAATTTCATGGAAATTTTAAGTTGAACATTTTTTATCATAGCAGAACTATATAAATTGTTTAACTTTCCAGACAACATAAATAATATATTTTAAAACAAGACTTCATATATATTATACATGTGTACATTAATTAATATTACACTAAGAAAACTCATAGACTAAAATTTATTCGCA
This sequence comes from Gryon sp. ZL-2020, assembly GCA_022817425.1. Classification (NCBI taxonomy): domain Eukaryota; kingdom Metazoa; phylum Arthropoda; class Insecta; order Hymenoptera; family Scelionidae; genus Gryon; species Gryon sp. ZL-2020. The sequence continues at coordinate 14,256 of JABFPJ010004167.1, forward strand.
TTCTAATAAGATTGAGATACTCTTGCTCACATTTTAAATAATATAATTTATTTTATCTTTTTCATTAACATCTATACTAAATTTATGATTCTGCCTAATAAATTTAGTATAGATGTTAATGAAAGAGATAAAATAAATTATA
>JABFPJ010004168.1:0-14397 GCA_022817425.1 Gryon sp. ZL-2020
CATATATAAGAAAGGGGCGGAGTTTGCTGAAAATCGGCACTGATCGTACCAAATTTTGGTCGCAACGAACAGTTCGAAAAACGCTAGTCAAACCGTGTAGCGAATATAGCACCATATTTCTTTGGGTATATACTACTATATAAATTGTAATCTATGTCTGTTTGTCTGTTACGTCATCATGCAAAAACTTCTGTTTTTTTTCTTCTAGTTTATTCTAAAAATTATGGAAAAAATTTTTAGAATATAAAAATTTGTAGAAAATAATTTTTATGGAAAAAATTATTTTCTAAAATCGGGATGTCGTTGGGATGTCATAAGGCTGTCATGAGGATATGATAGGATGTCACAGGGATGTCGCAAGGGATGTCATAAGGATGCCATAAGGTTGTCATAGGGATGTCACAGGATGTCATAGGGATGTTATAGGAATATTATAGGATATCATAAAGATATCCTAGAATGTCATAAGGATGTTATAAGGATGTCACAGGGATGTTGCAAGGATGTCATAGGGATGTTACAGGATGTCATAGCGATGTCATAGGAATATTATAGAATATCATAGGGATATCATAGAATGTCATAAGGATGTCATAAGGATATGATAGGATGTCATACGGATGTCATAAGTATGCAATAGGGATATGATAGAATGTCGTAAGAATGTCATGGGGACATGATAGGATGTCACAGGGATGTCGTAAGGATGTTATAGGGATGTTATAGGGATATGATAGGATGTCATAGGATGTCACAGGGATGTCGCAAGGTATGTCATAAGGATGCCATAAGGCTGTTATAGGGATGTCAAAGGATATTATAGAGATGTAATAGGAATATTATAGGAATATCATAGGATATCATAGAATGTCATAGGGTATTATAAGGATTTCATAAGGATTTGATAGGATTTCATAAGGCTGTTATAGGGATGTCATAGGATGTTATAGGGATGTCATAGGAATATTATAGGAAGTCATAGGGATGTCATAAGGATTTGATAGGACGTCATAGGATGTCATAGGATATCATAGGGTATTATAGGATGTCATAGGGATGTCATAGGAATATTATAGGATATCATAGGGATATCATAGGATATTATAGGATGTCATAGGGATGTCATAGGAATATTATATGATATCATAGGGATATCACAGAATGTCATAAGGATGTCATAAGGATTTGATAGGATGTCATATGGATGTCATAAGTATGTAATAGCGATATGTTAGAATGTCGCAAAGATGTCAAAGGGATATGGATGTCATAAGGATGTCACATGGATGTCACATAGACATCACAGGGAAATTATAGCGATATCATAGGGAAGTTATAGGAAAGCCATAGGTATGTTATAGGGATTTCATAGGGATGTTATACGAATGTCATAACAATTTAAATATTTAAAACAATAACTGCGTAAATAGTAAAAACAACTATCCAGACATTTAAACACAATTACCTACATTATCAAGCAATCTCTTTAGATAATACAAATTCCTGTCAAATATTCAATTTGACTGTTTTTTGTTCGTTCGTCTGAATCCCTTTTGATGAGCAAAAATCAATATGCTACATTATCGACTGCACGAGCGCAACGTTTAACATCGTCGACAATATGATAACGTGTGGGTGGAAGAGAGGGGCTCTTCATTTTTCATTATCGTGTAACGTGGACTCGGTTCTTAGTCATACTTGAATCTACCCCTGTTTTCTTTCGACAAGGACAGACGAACCCTTTGAACGTCCGAGTGAAACAAGGACCGATGCAACGAATAAGGGAGAAGGCTTGATGTATCGCGTCTACTGCATAAGGGGCCAAAGGGGGGCCTGCCGAAGGGTGTGTGCCCCTCGTCATTACTACCGACGACTTAGTGTACCATCAACTACTCGACTTATTCGGCCCGCTTCGCTTTGTGCGGCGCCAAGTTTTTTCGTTTTTCACGACAACAAAATTGTTTATTGCAATTCAAGTCAGGAAATACAAATTGTTTTATTCTTGTTTACGTATAGACAATCACTGTAACGAAGCGTGCGTTGAGATTGACGAATAAAAGGGCCAAATGATACGATTACGACGGTGGCGATGTTGCGAGCGGCATGGCGTAAAATCTTGTGATTCGGCAATGGGTGCGATGATTTTGCGAACGATTTTGGGACGAAGGTGTGCGTTTTAGGTGGTGTGATTTTTTGTGCAAAGTGAAAATGAGATGCGACGTTGATGTTGAAAAACGAAAGTAAAAAAAAATAAACAAACGAATGTATATATTATGTTAACGGAAAGTTAAAAAAATCAGGAATTGGAAAACAAATCAAACATGACAAAACGAAAGAATGAAATAAACACAACAAAATAAGCAAAATACAAAATAAAAGGAATATTACAAAACAAACATAGCAAAACAAGTCAAAAAAATAAAAAAAAAAACAAACATAACAGAAGAAACATAACAAAACAAACATAAGAAAACAAACGTAACAAAATAAACATAATAAAACAAACATAAAAAAACAAACAAAATAAAATAATCATAACAAAACAAACATATCATAACAAACATAACAAAACAAGCATAACAAAATAAACACAGCAAAAAAATATAACAAAACAAACGAAATGAAATAAACATAACAAAATAAACGTAGCAAAACAAACATATTAAAATAAACATATTAAAACAAACATAACAAAACAAACATAACAAAATAAACACATCAAAACAAACACAACCATAACAAAACAAAAACAAACAAAATAAAATAAACATAACAAAACAAACATAGAAAAATAACAAAACAATCAAAATAAAAACAACAACAAAAAATAGCAAAACAAAACTATCAACATATACAATAAAAGCAACATAACCAAAAACATCCACAAAATTAAAAACTAATAAAGAAACTGTGATAAAAAAGTGAAAAATGTTTTATTCTCCACCGCCGTATTTGTCTGAGTGCCTAAAATGGCAAATGACCAATGTGTATCATCCGCAAATCAAATTTGCTTTAAGGTAATTTTAAAAAAGAACTTTTAAAGTCTAAGAGGCTACGAAATAATCAAAACCTCATAGTTAAATTAATTATTTAGATAGCAAAGCAACTTAAATATATAGTGAAAAAGAAAAAGACTATTTCAACTTTGTGTACTTCCGGATTTGAACAGTCGTGTATTAGTTGAAGCAGATGTTATCCTGCGTTGATTCAACCCGAAAACTTACAACTTACTTCGCCTTAACTATAAACCTTTCCTCAGCCACGACGTCTTACATTATTTTAGGTTACGGTTTATGTTGTAAGATTGGTATTTGAAATCGTAAATTAGATTTAACTTAGCGTAATACGTTTGCTTAAACCTTCGTTAAACTAACTTAGTCATATGTAAACATAACGGTAGTACTTTTGCTTGTTCAGTACATTTTTTAAATTATTTTTAAATAAATTTAATTAAATTTTTATTTTTTTTTAATTTTATTTTTTCAATTAATTTTAATTATTTAATTTAACTTTAATTTTATTATTAAATTTATATACTAAAACGTTTTTTAAACATTTAATAAAAAATGTATTTATTTTCAACACATTTTTATAAACATTTTTATTATTTTCCATTTTATAAACATTTTTTTAATATTCTTGCATTTTCATTTTTGATGTCAATAGAGTAAGAATTGTCAATAACTGGTGCAATTACTTTAATTATTTTTATTTCTATTTAAAATTAATTTCATAGATAATAGTTGAATTTTTACGAAATTATAATTTAGTAAAAATGGTTGACTTTTCTAGTAAAAAAATAATATAATTCGCACTAGAAAATGACCGTATAGATTTAATTTAAAACATATTTTCTAGACAATTATTCAATGATGAATAATGGAAAAAATATTTAGAAAATAACATCCTTAATGTTACTAGTAATTTGGTTTGAATTTGTTTGTTATCATTCTCCATAATTTCCATTTGGTTACTCCGACAAGTTATGATAGTTGATGGTATCTTTGGTAAACGCCTGATGATATGTAACCACGTTATACTTCAGCAGCCCTGGAGGTTGGGTCAACATTCTGCAGGGGCATAACGTAATATGCTCATTCAACAAATCTGACTATAATTACACGCTTTTCATAACTACTGTGTGCCTAGCTTTTTTATAATTATACATTTTATCTCTATTACTTTGTAGTTATGTTTATTAGTTATTTAATTAATTCTTTCTATTATATATATTTCTATTATATATAATAAAACAAATAAAAATTGAACATAGATAATTAATAATGGATAATTTTGTATAATCAAAAAAATGTTATTAATAAAATAAAATTAATTAAAAATAATAATAAATAATTAATTAAAAACATCCTTATAACATCCTATAATATTCCTATGACATCCCTATGACATCCTGTAACATCCCTATGACACCCTTGCAACATCCCTGTGACATCCTTATAACATACTTATGACATTCTAGGATATCTTTACGATATCCTATAATATTCCTATGACATCCCTATGACATCCCGTGACATCCCTATGACAACGTTATGGCATACTTATGACATCCCTTGCGACATCCCTGTGACATCCTATCGTATCCCTATAACATCCCTATAACATCCCTAAAAATGTTAATAATAATTAATTAATAATAATCAATATTTTCTTAATTAAAATAAACAAAAATATTTTTGAGTTTTTCCACAAAAATTTCGTGAAATCTCCTGCGGGCAGTGAAACGCGGCGAAAATAGCCATTTCTGTGTGAATGGCTCAGCAAAAATGGTTTCTCGTAAGCGTTTGAGCATCGAATGGTCTTATAATAAAACTATTCTTATTTTGTACGTGAATCGCTTAGAGACGGAAAAAGCTTCCAGATAAATAAATGCTTTAGGGTTGTTTTTTAAGACGTTGGTCAGATCCCAAATTCAATCACAACCTATGACCCCAGCATTCATGATACTCGCCACCTTGAATACAAAGCAGGTGTGTCGTGACATGAACATTGATTCGACCGAAAGAAAAATGTGTACCTGCGAATAATTATAATTAATGATATATTGAATCTTTATTTCCTTACAAAATGAAAGATTCATGCGAAAATCAATATAACAAAGATGATTTAGTAAAGTTCAGTAAAAATCATAAAAAAAAAAAAAAAATAGAAATTTTTCAAAAATGTCATTTTTTTAAACATCAAAAAATAATGAAATTCGTTGGGATGTCATAAGGCTGTCATGAGGATGTTATAGGGATATAATAGGATGTCACAGGGATGTCGTAAGGATGTTATAGGGATGTTATAGGGATATGATAGGATGTCATAGGATGTCACAGGGATGTCGCAAGGGATGTCATAAGGATGCCATAAGGTTTTCATAGGGATGTTACAGGATGTCAGGGATGTCATAGGAATATTATAGGATATCATAAAGATATCCTAGAATGTCATAAGGATGTTATAAGGATGTCACAGGGATGTTGCAAAGATGTCATAGGGATGTTATAGAATGTCATAGGGATGTCATAAGAATATTATAGGATATCATAGGGATATCATAGAATGTCATAAGGATATCATAAGGATATGATAGGATGTCATACGGATGTCATAAGTATGCAATAGGGATATGATAGAATGTCGTAAGAATTTCATACGGACATGATAGGATGTCACAGGGATGTCGCAAGGATGTCATACGGATGTCACATGATGTCATAGGGATGTCATAGGGATGTCATAAGAATATTATAGGATATCATAGGATATTTTATTTTCTTACAAAATGAAAGATTCATGCGAAAATCAATATAACAAAGATGATTTAGTAAAGTTCAGTAAAAATCATTAAAAATAATAGAAATTTTTCAAAAATGTCATTTTTTTAAACATCAAAAAATAATGAAATTCAGTCTAAATTCCATGAAATGAAAATATATTACTTTTATGAACTCTTCTTTAACATAAAAACATCATAAGTTTGAGCAACTTACCAGAATATTGAGATTTGGATTTGCGTATATTTGTCGATCGTATCTTTTTTGGAGTATAAAAGATATGACATAAAGTTTGGTAATAAAACGAAAACGCGGACGAATCAAAAAAGTTGAATGAAAAGATAATGTTACCTTACGTTTGCATGAATTTTTGTCGGCCGGAGAAAGAAGCGTCGCTGAAAGTTTGAGTCGAATCGATTATATGAATACTTCACGGTGTGGCATAAAATTGCATATATTTCGAGATATTGATTGACGCTGATGAAACCATGTTGAAGACATATATCGTAAGCGGAAATGAGCAATTAGGATGAATTTAATTAAGGAGCTACATGGTTGCTTCTATATTACGTCGTTTCCGAACGTGATGACTAATCGAAACCCGCAATCAGTTTACAGGCAAAAATAGCTAGTCAATTTTACTATCTTGATATTGAAATTTATTTTAAACACTGTACAATTTAGTCAATATAAACTCTCAATTTTTAATATTGAAATATAAGTGATTTGAATATTAAATGTTTTTTATTTAATATTTTAATATTTTCTTGTTAAATTTTTTATTTAATATTTAATATTAGTTTATTTTTAATATTTAATATTAAAAAAAATTATAGTTTATTTTTAATATTTAATATTAAAAAAATTATAGTTTATTTTTAATATTTAATATTTTCTTGTTAAATTTTAACATAATATATTGCATTTATTAAAATAATTAAAAATTATTAAAAAATGTCACCAAAAATGTCATTTCTTTTAGCATTGATTTCCAATACTGAAGATACATGAATCTGTGCATGGATGCACCGCGGGTTGCCTATTCGCAGGGGCATCATACACATTATTTTTCAATTTCTAATTATCTGAATAGTAAAATTGAATATCTTGATAATCAAAATAATTTCTTAGAAAGTGCAAATACTTATTGACAATTTCAAACAGTTACTGTGATAATCCATTTTTTGGATAGTCATGTTTTTTTTATCGAAAAAAAGACCTGTCGATTCATCCAGCGAACGATCATCACTTTGCTTTCTTCTTTTGATTCACGAAGTACCGCGTGCGCGCAACAACTCGTTTTATTTATACGGGACATATTTTATTTCATCGGTTTATACCTGATACTTTTGTGCCGACAAAGGTTCGACGAAAATTTACATTTTTCAACTATTCAATATTTAGCATAGTAGTTATACATAAAGTAGTGGCATCATTTTACAAACTTGTATCAAGAGAAATGTCGAGGAATAAATTTGAGGAATACATGAAAACTTTTCGACAAATTGGTTATTATTTTCAAATCATTTAATGGACATTTTTTGTTTTACATTTTAAATTTTTATTTTGTTAATGTTTACAATTTTTTTTTATTTAACGTAACTCTATGATTATGTCAACGATATGTCGTTGTTATGTCAACGTTCTGTCATCGTTTTAAATGCTTATGCCATAGTTATGTCATGTTATGTTTTACTTATGTCATAGTTATGTCTCACTTATGACAAACTTATGTCACAATTATGTCATATTATGTTTTACTTATATCATAGTTGTGTCTCACTTATGACAAACTTATGTCACAGTTATGTCATATTATGTTTTACGTATGTCATAGTTATGTCTCACTTATGACAAACTTATGTCACAATTCTGTCATATAATGTTTTACTTATGTCATAATTATGACTCACTTATGACAATTTTATGCCGCAGTTGTGTCATATTTATTTCAAATTTATGTTGTAGTTGCTACAGTTATTTTATCCATGATTCTAATTAATAATAATTATTGTAATCTAATGTTTACATTGGACGTAAAATCCAATTTCAATATGACCTTATTCTTACAATAATATTACTGTTTTTAAATGCATTGACAATTTATCTTTCTTTCTGTTTCAGGTTAGTACTTTCAATACGTCTTTCTGTTGCTTTTGGTGAGTAAGATGTTAAATACGAACACATCAATTTCGAAAAAACTGCTTTATCGAAAACATAAAATGATGCGAGTATTAAAATCAATAATATATATTAATATTTATTAAATATTTATTAGCTATTTCTTGTTCTTTTTTAATTTAATATTGAAGAAAATATTTGAGATAAATAAAGTGTTATAAATATATAAATATATAATATAAATAACAATTTATTTACTCATTAAATACACTATTTAATATAAAAAATGTAAAATGAAGTTAAAATATATACTTTTTAAAATTTAAATTGCTTGTATTCAATTATGCAAAATATATGTTATATTTTAAATATTTGTATGAATTCATAAAACAATTCATATATTTTTTTATGACAATGACATATATATTTATTATATATAAAAATTAAAAAATGTAACTTTCATTTTGTAGGTTAACTCTTGTTTCACTTTCCACTATAGTAAAGTGAAACGATAGAAATATGTGTATAATATAGTGAAACCAGAAATATACAATTTGTTGAGATGTATAATATTGTGAGTGTACAATACAGTCAGGTTCAAGTGTACACTTCCCTAACGGAAGGAAATCGATTTCGAAATATATGCAAAAAAAAATATATATGAATATGTGCTCATATATTTTCGGCAAATAGTTATATATTTAATATATATTTCAAATATATTTCTGAAATATATTTGTAAAAATATAAGTAAAAATATATTTACATATACGACGTATATTTGAAATATATTATATAATTATATTTTAGCGGCAAAAAGTTATATATTTTGACATATATTTGACTTTCTCCGTACGGGTTATATATTATATATATTGAAAATATAAATTAACTGACAAATGTTAGTTGTGGCCTTTACTGAAATGGCTTCTGCTGAAATATTTCGTAAATACTATAAATCGTTTAGTTTAGCAACTACAACATAAATTTGAAATAAATATGTCATAACTGTGACATACGTTTGACATAAGTGAGACATGACTATGACATAAGTAAAACAATATGACATAACTGAGACATAAGTTTGTCATAAGTGAGACATAACTATGACATAAGTCAAACATAATGTGACATAACTGTGACATAAGTCAAACATAATGTGACATAACTGTGACATAAGTTAAACATAATGACATAACTATGGCATAAGCATTTAAAACGTTGACATAACAATGACATATCGTTGACATAATCATACAGTTACATTTCATAAAAAAATTGTAAAAATTAACAAAATAAAAATTTTAAATGTAAAACAAAAAATTTAACAGAAAATATCAGTTAAACTTACCGCAGAAACATTAAATATATGAGATTTGCTTCAGTGCAATAAGATAAACTGTTGAAATATTCTCAACCTTAGTGGAATACAAAATATCGTCTTATGAAAAAGCTGAAATTCATAGAAACACTGAATGTGTTATATCGAGCAAAAGTTGGGGGGCAAATATGATAGCATGTGGTCCGAATGCTATGGAATATTGTATGTAGGACAACATACGAGAGAAGTGTCGTAAAGTAAGAAATGTGACGTTGAAAATGAACGGGGAATACGAGAGTGGAAAGCTACGAGGTAGCAGAATCTCAGAGTGGAATGACGACGACGCAAATCTTCCACTCTCGATGAACCGGAGAATAGCAATGGGTCTTTGAGAGTTGATCACAATGGGGTGTCTTATGCGAAAAGGGCGGTTTTCCTGAAACGCGTTCGGATTAAAGAGACGAGGGAGGAATTTGGACCTTAAGTATCCCTCGAATTAATTAGCCCGTCTGATCGTGTCGTAAACTTCGACGTTCTTTTGTGCTCTATCGATTGAAAATTTATCTCTCCCTGGTGATGATAAAAGTCATAGCAGACATTTTCATGACAGCAGAATATAATTCTAAGTCATTAAAATAAGTTTTCGACAAACATAATAAACGTTGTTAGTCCAAAGTAAACACAACTTTTATTCGCGTTAAATTTATGTACAAATCCGTAAGATTGAAATGATATTGACATAGAAATCGTAAATCGTGTCTTTCGCTAAAAGCTGGAGAAATGAATTGCTCTGGCTGGAGCCATATATTTGTCCTTAAACGGTATTTTTAGCTGATCCGGAAAACAGTCCTTCGAGCCGTTAGAAGAAAAACAGTCCTTCGAACCGTTTCTTTTTTTTTTTTTTTTTGTCAAAAATATATTTACATATACGAAATATATTTGAAATATATTTTCAATTATATTTTAGCGGCAAAAAGTTATATATTTTTACATATATTTGACTTACTCCGTACGGGTTATATATTATATATATTGAAAATATAAATTAACTGACAAATGTTAGTTGTGGCCTTTACTGAAATGGCTTCTACTGGAATATTTCGTAAATACTATGAATCGTTTAGTTTAGCAACTACAACATAAATTTGAAATAAATATGACATAACTGTGGCATAAAATTGGCATAAGTGAGTCATAACTATGACATAAGTAAAACATTATATGACATAACTGTGACATACGTTTGTCATAAGTGAGACATAACTATGACATAAGTAAAACATAATATGACATAACTGTGACATAAGTTTGTCATAAGTAAGACACAACTATGACATAAGTAAAACATAATATTAGAAGAAAAACAGTCCTTCGAACCATTTCTTTTTTTTTTTTTGTCATTCTGCATAGCCATAACATACAATCGATGAACTGGCTGGGCTTTGCCACATTTTTGACCATAAAATTGTTTATTCCATTACGCCTCATAATTTATGTGCCGGTTGGTTTTATTGCGTCATTTCGCAGTAGCTTTTATATTTGCCATAATTTACATGAGTGTTGGGAACGAGTTGCTCGTAAAACACTGCTTCGGGGGAAGCGGAGGGAATGATAGGCTGAAAATCCAGGTACAAGGTTGAGCTATGCATAACGCCACGACGTGGGCATTTAGCTTATCGCAGGCCACTATCTAGGCAGTGGCATACGCCTCCGGAGGGCTGTTACCCCGGCGGAGTCAAAGCCCCTAAATCAGAGGGTGGCCCGCGGCCGGTTCAATTTAAACCCACTGTTAGCCAAGCGACATTGGGCTCTCGCGCGGCCTCCGGCGTGATAAGCCCCTAAACACAGCGTGTCTTTGAAACCACGTATAGGTCCACGATTCCGCGATAAAAATTCGACTTAAATACTAATGGATAAGTTGGCATCCTTATCGTCAGCAATTAAGACTGCGAATTCGTTACGCCTGGGTATAAGAACTTAATGTACTGTTAAAATCAAAATAGAATGCTGTTGATTTTATAGTTGGTGGATTAAGGGTCTCGTGTAATCTGAAGAAGTTGCTCTAAGATTATAGTGTTTACTGGATGGATTTCGTGCACTAAAAAATGAAGTTTTAAACAAAGTAAATAATACACTTAAAAAAATAAATAGTTTCATTCCAAGTATATTATGTACTTGACTTATAGCTATCTATATAAAAAATATTAGATGAATGCTATGCTATATATATGGACCATATATGAACTATAAATGGACTACATATGGAACTATATATGGACTATATATAGTCTACATATGGACTGTATATGGAATATGTATGGACTATATATGGACCATATATGAAATATATATAGACTATATATGGACTATATATGGACTATATATGGACCATATATGGACCACATATGGACTATATACGGACTATATATGGACTATATATGGACCATATATGGACCATATATGGACCACATATGAACCATATACGAACTATATATGGACTATATATGAAACTATATATGGACTGTATATGGACCATATATGGACCACATATGGACCATATACGAACTATATATGGACTATATATAGTCTACATATGGACTGTATATGGAATATGTATGGACTATATATGGAGCATATATGAAATATATACAGACTATATATGGACTATATATGGACTATATATGGACCATATATGGACCACATATGGACCATATACGAACTATATATGGACTATATATGAAACTATATCTGAACTGCATATGGAATATATATGGAATATATATGAATACATGGACCATATATGAACTATATATGGAATATATATGAATTATTATATACTATAGATTTGACCTATCCATATTCAAGTATGTGTATTGCTGACATTAAATAAAAGAAAAAGAAAGAAAATAGAACAAATAATAAAATAAAATAATTACAAATATATTTTAAAAATATATCACTTGTAAATTATGATTGACTTTCTTAACAGTTTAATTATTTCTCTTATTTAAAAATTGAGAATGTTCAATTTTTCAAGGATTAAACAATTTTTTTACTTTTTAGAAAGTAGATTCTTTCATGTCTGTAAAAGTAAATATTTGTAACTCAGATGATACTTTAGATGATATAAAAAGTATAAATATTGTACTGAAATAATGTACAGAGGGAAAGGTACTAATAGAATTAGCTATTCTTATATCATATATAGCTAGAATTACGACAAGTTTGCAATGTTTTATAACTTTTGATAGTAATATGCTTGAAATATTTAAGAATTAGCTGTAAAATATGTTACATTTCATAATATTATCTTTTTTTAATATAATCAATTTTCAATAAATAATCACATTTTTATTTATTTTTTACTTAAATTTAGAGTTTGACTTTTAGAAAATTAAATACAACAATATAAACAATATATCACATTTATTCTATAAATAAAAATCATTTTTTTCAAAATTATTTAAAAAATATGTAAAAATTATAGATTGTATAAAATTAAAAAAAATGTTTTTCGATTAAGTTTGATTAAAATATAATGTAATTCCGAAAATAAAGTAACAAGGAAAAACAAATCAATGCTTAGATTTGTATGAAATATTTGTTCGACGGTCGTTTGTCTCGTCCCTTCGGGTATCACTCGTGGCTCAATTTCCGTCAAAGTTGCTCCCTAAATTTGAGATAACATCACAACTTGTCCCTTGCGTTTCCCGTTCGTCGACGCGATCGTACTTAAGAGATCGCTGAAGAGTGAACCCTGCTTAACTGAAACGATAAATTCGTCGAGGTTAAGCTGCGTTTGCATTAGCATACGTTAAGCGTTTAACTTAAGTCTCGACAACGAGCTTTCAGTATGATGAGTTTTCGCGAATTTTATATTGCCACTTTTCCGTTACCCCTTCGTCCAATTTTTCCCGCTAAAAATTGTAGACTTTCAGTCCGCTAAGACTCTTATCTTATCGAACCCCGATAAACCAGTCAACTTAAGTTTCCTAGTTTAGAGTTTAAATTTAGTTTCTGAACAAAGTAATATATAAAACTGTTTGGTACTTATAAATCAATATAATTTTGTACATTTTACAAATAATTAAGTTAATTATTTTAAAAATAATTGAAAAAGTATTATTTACTTTTTATTAACATTTTATTTATTTTAGTATGTTATTTGAATTAGTATTTTATATACACTACAAAAATACTATGTTGAATCAAGTAGATTTTACTTGAATTATAATAATAATAATAATAATAATAATAATAATAATAATAATAATAATAATAATTATTATTATTATTATTATTATTATTATTATATATTATTATATATTATTACATATTATTATATTAAAAATTATTAACAAATCCATTATATTCTTCAATACATTCATAATTCTTCTTTAATTAAACTTGTATATACTTGCACCACGTATATTTAACATTAAATTATTATTATTAATTATTATATATTATTATTATATACCATTATATTATTATAATATTAAATATTATTAACAAATCAATTATTATTTTTTAATACACTCATAATCAAGTACAGAAATATTTTGAGAATATTCAAATATATTTTCAATTATTTTATTTCAATTATGTGTTCTATTTTCTTTCTTTCTCTTTAAAATTATAAAATATTTATTTATTTTAGTTTGTTATTTGAATTAGTATTTTACATAACATTGTTAATTTTACTAATTTGTCTAAACATTTGTTAATATGAAATAAACTGAACATACAAAATTAAATTGATAAATTGAATTTCATGTTGTTGCTGCGAAATGCGTGACTCTAATAATGAATACGAATGCAAGTCGCTGTCAGCTCCTGCGATACCGTAACCAGCTATGCTGCAACGACTGAGAGGTGTACTGTCGACAGGCTACTTAATACTTCAATTTCATTTTATGCAAAACAGTTTCACTCTATGCATTTCAGATTAATCGCAAACGACAAAATGTAATGTTGCAAAATATTATCATAATTAGCATAATATTCCACGAAACAAACAAAAAAAACAAAAACAAAAACAAAAACAAAAACAAAAACAAAAACAAAAAAAAAAAAAAAAAAAAAAACAAAAAAAAAAACAAAAAAAAAAACAAAAAAAAAAACAAAAAAAAAAAAAAAAACAAAAAAAAAAAAAAAAAAAAAAAAAAAAAA
>JABFPJ010004169.1:0-14394 GCA_022817425.1 Gryon sp. ZL-2020
TACCCGTGTTAAAGTTTCCTAATGATTCCAAATAAATGTTGCACAATTCCTAATACACATACAAACCATGTATATGCATGTATACAAATGTTTAAATGTGTGTATTAGGAAATTTGAAACATTTATTAGGAATTGTTTGGAACTTTTAATTAAAATTCATCTCTCATTCCCCTAAAACCATCTAATATAATTTAATATCAAAATACTTTGACTACATTACAATATATTATAATATATTCAGAATATAAAATAATAATTATTGTTCCAAGTATAATTATATATCGTTATATATTATTCTTCTTATAATAAAGTTCATTTCTGAATTGAAGAATGAAAAAACTCAATATTCATAAGAAGGTTAAGAAAAGGTAAAGGCCAAAAAGGGAGACGGACCGGACAATGCGGATTTTCATGGAATTACAAAACCAATTACTCTTCAAATGAAAAATACGACTAAAGTCCACTGGGGATTGTCAATGTTGAGCGCATTTGAACATTTCAATAAAGCCCTTCGTGTGCCTCCCTAAGTACATACCTACCTCTCTCTCTCTCTATCACTCTCGCACACACATACTCTCACATTTTGTTTCTCTCATTCGCACTCACTCACTCACTCTCTTTCTCTCCCTCTTTCTATTATTTGAAAAAATAAACAACGCCTTTATTCATGTACGTTCGATCGGCTCGTTTTGAATAAAGATTTTGTCACATTTCAAATATCCCGCTCTCTCAAATCGGAACATCATCGCATGCGTGTGATTGTTCGACGCTTATATCGCTACATCAAAAACTTGGTAACGATTAAAAAGTATATTCCACAATGATTTTGCATTTATATGTATATAATATATATATGTAGATTAAGTTGTGTAGCTCAACTGTTCGCGAGGACAATTCCTTGTTCTGTTTATTAATTTGTAACAATTTTTCTTTATTCTTTTTTTTCCTTACGGGTTAAGATAAATTTCATTAATTAGGATACTTTTATGTGAAATGTCCCGAATGAATTGTTAAAGACTATTGTCCTGAAGTCAAAGGTCAGTCGAAGTTAAAGTATTTAAGAGGGACATTTCGCAAAATTTATTTTCAGCAAATTTAGGCACATAGTTTGTCTCGTTTCGCACTTGTATAATGTACCGAAAATGATAGAAATTCAAACAAATAAAAAAATAAAAGATCATTGTGAAAAAGAGTTGCCAAAACATATGCATAAAAGTATCATATTTTAGTGATGATGAAATTATAAGATACAAAAAATAAATATACACGCAGAGCATAATTAATATAAATATTTATAGTTAAAATCGAAAATTTATTGAACTTTGAGTAGTACACGGACAAATGAAAAATTTTACGGAGTAAAATTTTCATTTTAAGTTTTTGAACTTTTCGATAAAACATTATTGAACTTTTGAATAAAATATTATTGAACAATCATGAGAAATTCATGCAAAAGCAATAATTTTTAATAAAAAGTTAAATAATTTCTCGCAAAATTTTGCATTTATCTCTGTCCTACTGTAAGTTCAGTAAATTTTCGATTTCAATCATAAATATTTAGGTTAATTCTGCTCTGTGTGTATGATCTTATATAACTTAAATTATAAGTACATTATATTAAATAAAAAAATATTAAAACCAAATTATGTTAATTATTCTAACTAAAACATATTTTACACCCTGGTTTAACAGTCAGTTATTTTCAGTTTGAAAAACGCTAGTCTAGAATAATCTGAAAAGTGCAACAAAAAATTTGAATTTGATTTCGAAATTTCATATTAATTCGGATTGAAATAACTCGAAAATTCCATATATAAATTATATCAATATTCTTGTAGTTGAAATTGTATAATTTTTAGGAATTTTAAACTTATTTCAACCTTCACATTCAAATGAAATTTCGAAGTCTAATTCAAATTTTCTGTTACACTTTTCTATTAATATACTATTAATATGCAGGACAGATTAATGCTTAAATGTTTTACGAAAGAAATTGAAGCAATTTCCACATGTTATTAGATATTCACAATTTTCCTACAATATCTGGCAACTCTTTGAAATGAAATTAAAAAAGCTACAACGGAAAATCAAGAAAATGAAATAAAAACTTTTCGCTTAGATCTTATTACAAAAAAATTATAATGCAGTACTTATTTTACAAATATGATTTGGCGTCATCTTACGACATTGTTCATTGCTAAAATTATAAAATAATGCATAAAAGGTAATATATTTTAACTTTTATTCAAAATAAATCGTAATTGTAAAGGTGTAAAAATAATAAGTTCATTAACAAAATAAGAAGCTTCGGTAACATTATTCGTAGTTTCCTTTTTTTTCTTTCACTTTTTTCTTCTTTTTTTTCTATCTAGCCTTTTTTTATACACCTAACATTTGCTCGTTCAAAAAATTCAGAAAAGTCACTGGAAGAAATAAAAATGTTCAGTCACAAAACGAGCTTCAAGTCTGTTATTTTTGTATTAAAAATATTTCGCATATTGTGCATTGGCGTATCAAAAACAATAATCGGAGAAATTGCGCCTGCGCGAGTGCAACCGTCGTTATATAGGCAGAAGACATATTTTGACAATGTTTTTTTTTATTGATTCAATTTTTGTTTAAAAAAATAGACCCAATTCATAAAGTATATCGTACACGAAGGAAGAACGCGTTTTTTAATATTCAAAAGAGTGAACGTTAAGTGGGAGACGTAGATGGCGCTGAATTCCAGGTACAGAAGACGACCAACGTCAATCCAAAGTTGTACCATTACATGATCAACGCCTGTCCATAACTGATATCAGCTTATTCTTGAGAGAGGGGGTAAATTCCAGCACTGTACGTTAAGGTGAAATATCAATGGCGGATCAACTTCGAAATGACATAACCTCTTTTCTCGAGAATATGTAAAACCGGGCTCTTTTAGTTTAATTCTTTAATTTTTATCACTTTTTCATGCTTTAAAAATGCTTCTGTGTCGAGAATTTTGCGAACTTGTTTTTCGTATTCAACTGAACTTTGTCAGAAATGAAGTTTTTCGTAATTCGAAGATTTCTAATCGTATAATCATTTTTTAGCAACCAAAAAATTATCAAAAAAATTTGTGATTAATCATAGAAGAAGCTAAAAGAGCCGGATTGTACAATATTTAATTGAACTTAAAAATATTAACGGAAAACCATTTATATTGTCACTGTCGGTAAAGTAAACTCAACATTTCACCTTAAAAGTACTTGTTAAAAAATACGTTAAATGTCTTAAAATATTCTCCCATAATCCAAGAATGACGCTCTGATCGTTTTATACTAATTTATTGTTAAATATTATTATTATAACAAAAGACACTAACTCTGTGGCAGCAGAACTTCGTCTTTACCTTAACTTTAGAAGTTTGGCACTTATAGGGACCTTGAAATTTTTCATCAATTTCTTTTTTTATACATAGATTTTTATAAATAGAAACGCAAAAGTAATGCAGAAATTTAAACCAAACAAAGTAAATAAATATTCATTTCAAAGTATGAAATGTCTTGCAGTTTTTCGAAAATATTATTTCAGACTTCAATTCCAAAATATCAAAATTTTGTCGTTTTTCTTACGATAGCACATGAGGGTTCTTTTTAAATATTTTTGCATAGTGATTTCGATGATTCACTAAATACTAATTAATTAATGTATATTATTTCTCGTCTAGTTTAATAAATATAGATGGAAATTTAATATTTCAAAATAAAATTACAAAATATAATTATTAATTACATATTTGTTATATTAATACTTTCAATAATAAGAAATACAACTTAAAATATAAAATAATATTGATATATACAATTTTTAATATAAATGGTTATTTGGATAAAAATTAAAATGGACCCTTCAAATTTTATTTTACGGTACTGTACAAGGCTCGCGCTTGGACAGACGTTGGTTGTATTTCTTGGACAGACATTGATCGCAGACAGACTTTGGTTGGACAGACATTGGTCGTCTACTGTATTACTAAAAACTGTAAAAAATGTAAAATAAAAAGACGAGGAATGTGCGGATATAACAAGAAAATAACAAAGAATAGCAGTTTGTAGAAATAGATGTGTATATTTTTAGTTGATTGAATTATGATTCTATAGGAAAACTGGGGGAGGGAAAATGATATGCAATAATAAACTAAACAAAAGAAACAGACATAGATAGGTGAGACAAAAATAAAAAAAAAGGACGAAGCACACATTACAAATAATACTAACAATAATAATTAATGATAATATTAATAATAATAATAATAATAATAATTATAATAGTAATAATAATAATAATAATAATAATAGTAAACATAATAATTATAACGAAGAGATAGACGCAGATAAGTAGAAGAGAAACACTGGCAATAGTAACTAGTAATAAGTATAGTAATAATGATAGTAATAATAATAGTAATATAGTAGCATAAGAACCGTTTTACAGTGTTACGCAAACGGCCAATGAAAAACACAAAATATATGAACATAAGAAGATACTCGGCTCAAATTAGAATCTAAATAATTATACGCATAGCAATTAGTAAATAAAAAATGAAACAAAAATAATAATGGGAAAACATAAAAGCAGTTTTGGTTCTGTTGAAAAGTAGGGAGCGAATAAAAGTAAAGGACTGCGACAGTCGCGGCGTTACGATTCAAAGCATTCGTGTGTAGCAAGTGACTTTGTGCGAGAGGGATAATTTTTGTTATCTCTTGCGTTGATAGTGCCACAGTTACGTACAGTGGCACCAACGTAGGTCGCGGTCAAATTCCAAGTACTTATCCGTGTGTCGCACGCACACACACACACACACACATATATATATATATATATATATATATATATAAGTATACATACATAATAAAAACATATATTTTACATATGTGTGTATGTATGAAAAGTCCTTAAGTCTACGATGAGCCAAATATATAATACTTTCGACATGCACAATGTTTATTCTCCATCTTTTTTCTTCTTTTTAAATTGAATGTTATAATTCTTTGTTATATTTTGTATCTTGTTTGTTTCTACTGAACATATCTCTGCTAATTATCAGTGTCGTTCATTGATTAAGGTGATTCTTCAGCCGAATTCGCTGCTTCTCTCTTTCGCTAATATCGAAATCATTAGTTATATCCTTGTTGCTCTTACATAGTTGAAGAATCACCTTAATAGTATATATAACGTCAGTCAGCACGCGTCCGTGTGCGTTTACTTGTTCTGAATTTTGGGTTAATGAAGGGGTTGGCTAACGTCTAAACAGTAACTAACAAGAAGAAGAAGGATAATCTTAATCTTATAAAACGCTCGCTCTGACGGGGGTTTCGTTTAATATTAGTCTCGTTCGAAATAAGTCTCGTCGGAGTCGAGCTGATTGTGACTTGCAACGCAATTCCTGGCCCAATGTTGGCGAGCTTCCGAGTATCGGGCGGTTTTAGGAGGAGAGGGCAAAAGTGGGAGGGAGAGAAACAAGATTGACAAGAGAAGGGGGGAGGGGAGAGTGTCCCTTTGGCAACGGTATCCATTTACAAATAGTTTGCTAGTAAATTATTTTCTTTTTTTTTTTTTTTTCTTAATTGATTGAATTTGTTTGTCTTCACTTGACATTAAGAGTTTTACAATAGTAAAAAAGAAATGAGACGTGAAATGCTCGCTTGATTTGTCAATTATGATTGTCATTCGATTGTAACAGTAACAGGATGATATAATACGGGAGAACGAAGGAAAATAAGAGAGAAAGGGAAGAATCGGAAAACAAAATAGAGGCAAGTTAAATAAATAAGCGTTACAAAAATTGTATCACAAGCGAATATAATACTGCGTGATTTGTCAGAATCTCACTCTCTCTCTTTCTCTCTTCCTCTCGTTCACACACTCACTCTCTGTCTAATCGGAAGCGGAACCAACCGACTTATCGATAAAACCGGGGGAAGAAAGGAGAAGGGGGAGGGGACTTGGCCCGTATTGCCCGACCAAGAGTTTAGAAGACAGTCGGCATGATTCGTAATACTATCAATCGTAACGATCGTAAAAGTTCATATCTCTTTTCCCTCTTGTTTCTTCTCTTCTTATAATGATTGCATTTTCTCTCTTTGTCTTTCATTTTCTGTGAGTTCTGTTACTATTTTTGTTTTTATTCTTAACATTTTTACTTGTGTTATTTATCCCGTGATCTTTATATGTAACGACGAGCGAGAAAGAAAGAATGAGGACAAACATCACGCGTTTGGCCGCATCTTCCTGCATTGCGTTCAGAGCATAATTAGTCGAAACTTGTTTTCATCATTTGGCTTTCGCTTTTAGTTGTCCGTTTCATTTGAACCCTGTGTCTAATGTAATATTTACTTTATATATTTTATCTAAATATCTATATATAACGGTACAATCTAGGTACACCACACGTACGTTTTTTTTTCTTGTTTTACCTTAAATATACCGCGAATTGTTTACTTTTTTCATGTTTGTTTTAAGTTAATTTCATTTAATCTTCATTTTATCTTTTTTTCTATTTTGTTCTTTTTAACTTGTTTTGTACGTTTCAACAATCTCTTTCAAAGATATCTCGCATTGCAGACCGCGAATAAACGAGAAACAGAACTTTTTTTCGCCACTGCAAAAAATGATCAAGTACAAAAAATAGTGTGATCGAGATTTCTTCTTTTTTGTCTTGTATTCAAATTTGCGTCGATCGGAAACGACTGAAAATGAGATGAATTCAGCTCTGTTGAAAACAAAAAACAAGGTTTCGCATAAGTGTATTGAGTAATCAAAAAATTATGCTGTTACCTAAGTAGTCTTATTCTCGAATTACAAAAGTTACAAAACAATGGAATGCAGCAGCCGTCGCGTGATTTTGACTAATCCGTCACAATGCGATATACATATATCAAATATATATGATATTCAATGATTTACGTATGCGGTCCCGGCATTTTATAAATATTTTATATGTTTATATATAATATATTTCAAATATATTTTATTTCTCAACTCGATCATATGTAATTTTCTTTCCTTTTTTGAAGTCGTTTTTAATAAAACAGTTTTTACAAAATCAAAAAATGTGTTAATAAAAATACTACTATGAGATGAATCTGTATATAAATCGGAAAAGTGGTAGGGCACTAGAAATATAAACTTAATATAAAACTACATTCACATAAAAGACGCAAAAATAACAAATACAAAAAAATCGTTACGCGAAACAATATATTAAATATTTTTACCGACTTGCTTTTAAAATTACTTCAATTTTCAATACACTTTCATAATAACATTCGCAAGATTTAAAATGTTAAATTTTTTAGACATAAACGTAACAATGAGATATTCATTATAAAAAAATCTATTTTTAAACAATTTAAGAAAAGTACAAATAAAACCGTAGAATTTTCTATTATCACGCATCATCGCGAATCATATCTCAGAGATTCAAAGACACAGATCATATATATATATATATGCAAAAAACTGGCCCCATCGCTCGTACCAGCGCGTTATTAATTAATCTACGTCTTATATTCACGCATTGTGCTCGGGTTCACTTTTGTTGATCATTTTTGTTAATTAATTCTGTGGCTTTATTTTTAATCAGTTTCTTTGTTTGATGGTTTTTTTTTGTTTTTTTTTTTCATTATTATTTTTGTGCTATCTTATTTTGGCACAGAACGCGGTCGGCCGGTACTCGCTGTTTCGTTTTCGAAATATTTAATCCGCAAATATATATATTTATATATATTCATATATATGTCAATACCTCCCTCCGAAATTTTTCTCTTCTGTTCCCTTAATGTGTATCGTTAAAATGTAATTGACATATCACGATTACACTAGTAGACTATTTTAATTAATAGTAATAATTAGTGATCGGCGCTGGTCAAGCAAAAGTCAATCGATGAAACTATCAGTACAATCTTTTGAGTAAATCAGTCGAAGTAGACACAAATTATAAAATAAAAAAATTATAAAATTAATCGTATATTAAATTATCGTACAAATATAAAACTCATGTGTACATTATATATATTGAATTAAGCAATTAAAATAAATAATTCAATAATCATGCATTAAAAGAGATTAATTTCAATTCAACCAGCGCCCTCTACACGCACACACACTCATTCGTACATTAATTATTATGAATGTTGATCGCGCGGAAAAAAGTGTCGCCTGAATTTGGCGATTTAGAAACTCGTTAATAACGGATATGTTCGGCTCGTCCTCTCTTATAAATTCTACGCAGTAATTCGTATAGTACGTTAATATGGCGTCTAACTTAGGGCCAACTTTTGAACAAAATTATTAGACTCCAGTTTAAACAAAATACGATCGATATCACTATTGGTAACAATAAAATTGGACGGTAATACACATGGCTTAATCGAAAAATAAAGGCAATTTTTAACGTCACGTTTAAAAAAGTGGGGCAAAAGTTGAGAATAATTGAGATAAAAACGCTCATAAGTCAGCGATTTTAAAACATACATTATTCACAAAAATGTCATAAATAACGATAAAACTGCGTTTCGATGTACAAAATTAGGCCCGTAGAAAAGCAATTGGTAAACGCCACTTTGCAGTTGGTTTCCCTCCCTCCTTAAAACTTATCTCATCATAATCATCATCATAATCTAACATTAAAAATACCTTAAACTGTACTAGTATAGAAGGCTCGCCAGCTATCGCGACAGCAGTCCTGATTTGTAAATACCTTTTTACTTAAGAAAAAGATACGCTTTATTTTCTTCTTTTTTTTCCTCTCTCTCTTTCTTTCTGCTCCAATATTTTGTTTTGTATGGGGCCGGCCAGCTATCGCGCTTATAAAATATATATGTAGATATTTATCATTAATTCTATATAATCGACGCGATTATTTTTCATTGAGGTGTAATTTTTGTTTCTGTTTTGTTTTTCTTTTGTTTTTTTTGCAGGACTGTCGCACATCGAGCCCTTCTTTCTCGCTCGTAAAAACTACGGTTCTTAAACAGCACCGTTCGAACAACACGATCCGAGAGTTTGTGTCTCTCACTGACGCGAATTCATCGAGATCGTCAAATACTACGATTCAGTTCGCAGCCCCATAAGTGTTTTTTGTATATTTTTTGTTGTACTGCTTTTTTTGTGTCTGTTTCTTTGATGTTTTCTTTACGATTCGATATTATTGTTCGCTGTGTTGCATTGTATTTAGTCCAGAAAAACGGGAAGAATCAGTCTGACGAACAGCTACGGAATAGTAAGTCAGTAGTAGACAGCGCTACTGCTGTGCCAGTAGTGGACTAGGGCGTAGGGCTGCAACCACGGCAATTCTGTTGACAATTTCTCCGGTTAGATGTTACTTTTTGAGAACGACACTCGCAGATGATTGGACTCACTCAGCTGATAATTGTGCATCTTCTACAATGAAACAACATACAAAACAATTCATTATATTTTTATTCTGTATTGTGTTTTGTAATAGACTTTAAGTTTATCGAAGAATGTACCATTTGATATTTTTGTTGTCTTTGTTTAATTTAATTGATAAAGAAAATTTAAAGAATACATTTAATTTTATACAAATACGAAAATTCTTTTATATCATGCTTATCTTTTATTTTTATGTTTTCAGATGTAAATATTCACTTCCATAATGATATTGAATTGAATATATAAGCCACGTTGATCGATCGGTTTTTTTTTTTTAACTTTTATAATATGAAACGATAATGACATTTTAATGTGATAAAACAACAAACAGAAATAAAATTGATTTTAAAAAGAAAAGAAAGGGTGCTTACAATGAGAGCTGCCACGGCATCGTCCATGCTTGGCATTTGAATGAGAGCCATTTTTCTGTCTTTAGGGAAAAATTTGAAAGCCTTAACGGTGAAACCATTCTTGGTAAAAGCTTCCTTAATTTCCTCTTCTGATACTGTTATTCTGTAATTCAATGTTTTTCATTAGTCAATTATCTATCTTCAGTTTAATTTAAAGTTTCATTTTTTAATGATTTTTCGACAGATTCGTTAATATATCTTAATTTAGAATGAAATTGACTCAAATATTATTGAAACGCATAATTTTGAGTGATTAAAAAATAAATTTAGGCATTACAACTTACGGAATGTTAGATAAATGCAAAGTCGAGCTCGGTGGATAAATGTTTTGATAGTTCTTAGAACCGGGCTTTTTGAACCGATGAAGAGGACTGTTAGTATAATCCTTGGTAAGGCCAGCGTCCGGTTGACCCTCTCTTGGCAGCTGAACCGTTTGGTGCTTGCTCAACATCACCTTTATCGGCTTTCCAAACACCTTCAGCTTGTCCATGTGAGTTATCGCTGCACAACACGTTTCAATTCAATATAAAGTCGATCATTTGAATTTCAATTACATTTTCAAAACAAACTTTTAACAAAAAACGAAAGTGAGTTAGAACAAAGAAAATAAGAAGAATAATAAAAAAGGCAACAAACTAAGAACGCTCGTAAATCTTTTGTAAGCAATAAAGTGGAAACTTTGAACCATGTCATTAATTTTCCCATGAAGAAAAAAATCAAACTCGTAAAAAAGACTAATTAAAACGAGTGTCTTAAGATAGTAATGCATTATGCGCACTGTGGCAGCCGGAAAATGAATTTTCCGACGTTTATGTTCACGTTTATATTCAACATGTTATAAAATAAAACTTTTGTGCCAAGAAAAGCATTATTGTTTATGATACAAATTACTGAAAATAACTATTAAATAATAAAATAGAATTAAATGACATTCGCTGTCTTTTTTAAAATTAAAATAACCATTGAAATTGTAACTGTTATTGTTTATTTTCTTTTAGTTTATTTTACTGTGGCACAAGTTGGGACAAAGATCACTTGTCAACAAACAGTATATAAAAAAAGATCATTACTCACCCAAGTGCGCTTGGTGCGGTTCGGCCAGTTGAATGAGGGCCGAGTCCTTCTTGTTGTAGAGGATTTTTACACGTTGTACATCCCCGTAAACACCTATGAAACACGTAAACAAATCTTATCAGTACACAACATCAAGGTTTATAACAAATTATTTTGCTCTTGCAAGCGAACAAAATTGTGTTCGTGAAACGAAACAAAAATTAATTTATTTTAACTCTCGATTTCTAAATGCATGCTACTTAGTTTTGCAAAATTAACTCTAAATTTGAAGGACTTAGGTCTTCGATCATGCTTATGAAATAAAGCACAAATGAATTAAATTGACAATTTTAACAAACATAAATATATAATTCAATAAAGCAATGAGAGATGAAGAAATGTGAAGTTGAAATTTGTCATTAATAAACATAATTCGATGATCGTGAAGACCTCTGCCCTGAGATATGAAAAATAAATGTCGAATCAGCGAATTCTATAAAATAATGTAAATAAAGCGGAAGCTTAATTTGATATTAATGTGACCGAAAAACTAATTATTAATAAAAATATGAATGAAATTTTCGGAAAAGGGATGCTTTAGAAGACAAGAGAACGTGACAATGGCCGGCGCTGACTTGACTAATAAATAAACCAAAGGTGATGAAAATGACCATAGATAAATCAAATCTAACGTTAAAATATAAAATAGCAACGGCTGTGAATGAAATAAATAAGACGAAAGTAATTAAAAACTGATTCAACGAAAAATAAGAATTTAATGCATTTTAAAACAGCGGAAATTAGAAATAGAATGAAAATTAAACATAAAAAATAATAAATTATTAATCAAGTTAGAGCGACGATGTTGTATCTTCGTTTTGTGTCACGTCCCTCTTTGTTTTATTAGTTATTAGTTTGAAAATGTATTGTGGAAAATGAGTTATTTATTGAAATAAAAACAATATTGAATTATGTTAAAAAGTAATGTTAACTGAAATTTGAAACTAAGAAATGACTTTTAAATATTCAATTGTATATTGTGTTCATTAATTCTCTTCATTTTTATAATTAAAAATTAAAAATAAAATAATGAAATACATTTTTTCTGAAAATATATGAAGTGCATGTTTGTTGATTCATGTGCGATTAAACATGTTTATACACTGAGCCAATAAAACTCCAAAGAACAGTCTAATTTGCACAAGACGTTGGTATATTAGTTGAATTTTGTTTATTTAAGGTTAAAGTTTGTTGGCATTAAAGTGATTCTCATTTGTACAGTATGATGAGAATATGCCTGGTCTTTTCGATATGTTATGTTTCTGTTTAACTTTGCTTTAAAGAATAAGTTAAATAAAGACGCAAACAGAGCAGGCATATCTTCATCATACTGTAGTTGTTGACGAATACCAGTCATAGGTATTTCCTCACCAGACAATGAGATTTTAATATTTTTTTTTACACACTAGACATTGGCGTTTAACCTGCTCAGTGTAGATATAACTATTAAAAGTGATAAAAGAAAATAAAAAAAATTAAAAATAACAATAAATGTTAAAAAATGGAAAAACGAAAAAGAAAAAAAGTCAAGATGAAAAATATAGAAAAAATTGATTTTGTTAAAGTGTACTGTTACAAAAGAGTATGTATAAATATGATAATTAATAAATGTAGTATAATTAATAATATAAATGTGGAGACGTACCAAACAGGGTAAAGAGAGCGTCAGGCGTGACCATCTACACAGAGAACAGACAGAGTTCAGTCAGTAGTCAGCGAGTATAAAAGATTTTATGTGCAAGCACGAGTTTTATGTTCTCTTTCTCTCTCTTTCTCTCTTTCTTTTCTCTCTTCTATATTACAATTAGTACTATGTTTTTTAGAGCTATTTTTTTATATTTTCCAATTATATTCAAAGGAGAAAAATGTTGGCTCGACATTTAGATTGATTTTCATTTAAGACTAAAGTTGCACGCGCTTTTTGATAAGAAAATTGAGCAGCTTTGAAAGATTTGCTAGAGACAAAAAACGCAAAGCTCGTGCGTGGCAAAAAAAAACAACAGTAGTACACACAGTTAAAGTACAGTAGTGACAAGTTGCATATCTCTGTAAGGTGTGACGTCGACACGCAATTTGTGAGGCGCCCTCATCACAGTGGGTGAGTTTAGAAAGAGGAAGGTATGTGCAGTTTTACGTACATGCCATCAAAGACCATCAGCTTAGTTTCATTAGAAGCACATTCTCCTCCCCCCCCCTCTATTTTATTTCGCTTGTATTATTTTTTTTTATTTAAAGATGCCAGACATTTAAAGATGTCTGGCATTTTTGTGATATTTCAACCAGAAAAAAGTCTATTTGGTTAAAAATGACAAAAATTGTATTAATGATCAATAAAATTAAATTATATTTCAACATATTTCTTTCCTTTTGTATATATTTTTGTTGTGCGCGTACAATTCAATTGAAATCTTAAATGAAATATATAAATGTATATTTAAAATTATAACGTTAATTAATATGTCATAATGAGAGAGGCTGATTGACTTTTAATACATTAACTTTTTTGTTTATCAAAGTCGATACATAAAATATAAATAATCAAAAAATGATATTATTTTACTAAATTTGATTACTATTAAATTGATTGTTTAAAGTGATGAAAGCATTGAAAAAAATGATAAAAGTGCAGATGAAACGTATAAAGTGATGTTAATTTATTTACCGTAAAAATTTAATCGACTGATATTGTTGTTGTAAAATTTTAAAGTTACAGTTTGTTCTATCATGTAATTTAAACTTGTGTCGCAGCAAACAGAAAAAGGACTTTCATATTTTAACATCATTTTGTATGTCGTATTTAACCCTAATGCAACGCACGTATGTTTAAGATTTTCTTTTTTTCTGTGTTTTAACAATATAAGAGGACTTAAGTATAAAGGCGCCTCCTGTAACAACATCGCAACGACGTTAGGATTTAAAATTAAAAAATAATAACGTGTAACTTGAAAATGAAGATCGGGGCATAACAAATTGCATGCGCATTATTAATTATGATATCATCGTCAACATTTTCTTTTTCTACTAATATTAATGTATTTGTTTATTTTTCTTTTTAATTTCTAGTTAGGTTTCCAAGTTTACATATTTTTAAGTACAATTTTAATATTTAGATTACAAAAAATGTTTGACGAGCAATCAATCACATGTCCGCAAAGTTGAAAAAAATTGCAAGGGGCTCTACATAGCACTACGGCACTTTACATGTATAAATATAGTACAAGTATAACATGCTAAAATGAATGATATTTTTGCTTTATATCTACGATTTCTTTTCATAATATAAAGATTATGATTTTATATTTTTAAGATAAATAAAATAAAGTATGCAATCCGATATCACACCATATATATTTTTGTATTTTTCATATATTTATACTTGCAATATATACTACCCTCGAAGAATTTTTACAATTGCCGATATTGTACAACAATTTTGCTTATATATATT
>JABFPJ010004170.1:0-14394 GCA_022817425.1 Gryon sp. ZL-2020
CAGAGGGGATGTCATCGGGGATGTCAACGGGGATGTCATGGGGAATGTCATGGGGATGTCATAAGTGGTGTCATAGCGGTTCATACAGAGTTTATGAAGAGATTAAAAGGAGTTTATAGAGAGATTAAAGGGAGTTTACAGGGAGCTTATAGGGAGCTTATAGGGAGTTTATATGAAGTTTATAGGGAGCTTACAGGAAGTTTATAGAGAGTTTATACGGAGCTTATAGGGAGTTTATAGGGAGTTTGTAGGGCGTCCATAAGGAGTCCATAAAGAGTTTATAGAAATACCTCGGATGAAGCTAGGAATTTTGCTGGGAGTCATAGGCGGTCAGAAGGAGTCATAGGTTTTTTGCCGGGCGAAGTCGGCGATTCAGCTAGTTAATTTATATTTATATTTTATTTCAAATGGTAAATTATTAATAGAACCCCTACGACGACGAAAATATATCCAAATATATATATATATATATATATATATATATATATATATACAAGATATCAAATATAATTGACAATCAATGAAAACATATATTATAGTATTTGACCTTGAAAATATAGACAAGATATCGGCGATTATATATCTAATATATATAAAAGCGGCAATAAGTATAATTATAAAAGTATAAATATAAGTGAATTTTATATGATAATATAAAATACCGTTACACATTTTTCTCATAATTAGAAACATGATTAAATATAATAATGTAAAAAAATTGCAATTAAACATGACTAACGTATGCAAAGAATTTTTCTGTTGATATATATAATCACCCCGAAAACAATATGAAGAGTGTGAGAAAGATAGAAAGAGGACGACAAAAAATGTGACAAAATCGCGAAACTGTGCGTCGCGCCTTGCCTGCCAAGGGGTTTTATCATACGGACGGTACTAACTATCGCTCTAAGGGAAAAGTTTTACCGACAGGGATCAATAAAATCAAAATAAAGAAAAGAAAACTGCACAAAAAATGAACAACAGTAAAAGCAATGAAAAGTCTCTTGTATTTTTGCAGATCAAACTTCTCTTCTCATGTCACCGTTTACTTCACCCGTTACTTAGTTGTTGGTCGAATCATTCGGCCGTGTTTTCTTTGAACAACTTATTTGCTGGAAATAACTTCGAAACAGAGACATAATAAAACGAGTGTAAATCATACCAGTGCTTCCTAACTTTATAACAACAAATGAGCTACGAAATACAAGATCTTGAATTAAATCAATCATTTAAAAGTGCCGTGCACATTGTCACTTTTTTATGCATGAGTGCATATTTTAAATTTATATAATATATAATTGCAAAGTGACATAATGATGAGCTGTGCGAAAATTGGAGAAGAAAAAAAACGAGTTCACTGATTGTGACAGTTGCGCTTTTCAGGAAAATTGAGAAAGTTGCGTTAAAATAAACCGTTTCAGTCGAAACTTCTTCAATTTGTAGAAGAAACAGTTTCGTGTGGAAATTGTATTTGTTGTCTTTTTTTAAGTATACTTATTTTGTGATACTTATTTTTAGATTTTGTGGCGCATCATTGACATATGTATTTGTCTCAATTTGCATGTTGCATCAGACACATGTAATAATGCAAACAAATAGTCTTTACTTTGCTCAATTTGAATTATAATGTTTGAAATCAGTTTAAGAAATTTATCTTTTTTACTGAAATTAAATTTGTTAAAAAAGTTAGTTTTATATTAAATGTAAGAATTCGTTTGCTTTCTAGAAAAATTACATTCAACGGAAAAGTCTTAAATTAAAAAAATTTTTATCGTCCCGAAAGTCTAATCTAAAAACTTGATCTAAAAGTTAGATCACAATGCACTTTATTGAAGGAATTACACTCATCCAAAGTCAATATTTAGGCTGTCTAAAATGAAAATGATTGAAAAATTTCATAAAATTTTTCAATCATTTCATTCATTCAATCAAAAATGTTTTTTTTTTTTCGACTATTTTTTAAAGGTGAGATTGTGTCATTAAAAAATATCTATTTTTCTTTTTATCGGCGAAAATTCGTCGGCTAAGCATGTATAAGTATTTACCAAGTCAGAAACCAACTTACTTCTAAATCGAATCCAATGGTAAATAAATACTTGCTTACATTTTTTTCTTTAGGATGGAAATGGAGTTTACATTTTGGGGCAAAATTGAACTCAAACATTTGATTTTTGTATTAAGTCCCTTAACTCGTTGGCACATTTGTACTTATGGCAAATTTATATACCAAGATACATTCTCGTCCCCTCTCCGACCGAGTCGAAGATCCAGAAACAAAGTTCTCCCTTTAATCCGTATCTGCCATTCACGCCTCGATTACCCAGCTTCGCGACACGGTTACGTAGGGTAAAGTTTGTTCGTCGTCGATTTGCAGGGGTGGTAACTTCCGTTGCCCGATCCTACCATGTGCTTGTGTCCTTTCTACCCCCTTCCCCCTCCTTTCATTTTCATCCCCTTGCTCTTCCACTTCCGCTCCTCTCTCTTTCCTCGCACTCTTCTGCGGAACAAAATCGCTGTCACCGGTGTCTACTTTGGCTGCTTGTTGTTTTGGGAGCTTCGAACTTTTAAACATCTCAGGCAGACCGTGAAATCTGCCGCCGGCAGCGTAAAATTTGAGCAACGCAGCATCCTTCGAAATGTTGCGATGCTATCAAAAGCGACAGCAAGCCGCAACTAAACTTATTTCTTCAGGCGAGATTTCAAGTGTCGGTATATGTTTGTTTTCAAGCGAGGTTTATGTATGAGTACATATATACATATTCTTTAGGACGATCATTAATTATTGTTAACTTCATACCAAAGATAAGAGTTTTTGTAAAATTGTGGTCAACTAACTGATATTTCGGGACATATTGTAACGGTGAACGATAATTAAGTATTATATTGATCGCGTAATTGTCGTGCAACGTGTCTGAAATTTTAGCAGGATAGGTTAGCGTGTCCATCCTTGGTAGCAAGATAGGATTACCTCATAATTAAGCAGATAAAATATCGCGACATTAATTATGTTTCATTTCAATCTTCTTATCTTATATTGATGTGAAATAATACTCACGGAATATTCATTGGGATCATAAATTCTGCCCTTCTTTAATTTAAAACATATAAATATAAGTTTAATCTTATCTTAAATTAGTATTGCAAATTAATTTCCAAATAAATAAACAAGATTAGAAAAATATTGTACGATAAAGAAAAATTATTGATATTCTGAGGAAGAAGCAGAAAGACATAAAAGATTAGATAAATTTTACGAAAATTATTGTTAGATTAGTTTTTAAGTTAGATTTGAAAGATGTAGAAAAAGAAGAAGCGAAGACAAAAATGGTATTAGTTATCTAATTGAATTAGAAAATTATCGAACTAAATTCATTATCATATATTACATTTACCTATTGATAATATACTAAGAAGAAAACTAAAAATTTCTTATGAGTTTGTAACAATATATTGTATAATGTAATATAATAATGTTATTAGAAACTATAATAATGTTTACTTTCAATTTTCACAAATTGTCTACAAACTGAAGCAAACTTCTTAGAACTACTTCCGAGATAGTTGTAAAAATATTAAACCGTAATTTAAGTGAGGAATTTTCGTGAAATAAGGAAAGAAGGAACACAACAAGAAGAAGGAAGTGTTTGTACGATAAAATTTGACAAAAATTTGTTTCATTTAACGTAAATGCCGGTAATTTCGTGAATTCAATGCAACGAACCGTGAAACTTAAAAGAAAATCAGAAGGACTAGTACGCAAAAAGCTCGTGGGATTTTATTACAAAATTCCTACGACATACTCATTGCAAATACTTGATGGTCTGCAGCCGATGTACTACCGGTTTGCAATCAGAGCAGAGTGCAACAGCCAGTTACAAACATGAGAACGACAATCGGGTTCCAATGCAATTATATAGCTTCGAACAAGCGCGCTTCGTCGTACAATGGAAATTCGCCAGACTGTTTGAAATGCGAATTAACGTATGGGTATCTTGACGCGTTGGCGTCACCGACAAATAGTATATCGATGGTTACTGTACACCATCGTGTTTATAGCAATCAGCTTGATACTTATGTCTCCCAATGTCATTCAATTGTGTTTATAAAGTCGGCCCCTTTTACACGCAAATCTAATTCTTTCATCAAAGACTGCTAACTATATGCATGTAATATACACATAAATAATTTATAATTTCATTCAATCTATCTTTAGAATTAATTTCTTATGTGCAGAGTGTTTTTTTTTGTTTTAATAATTTCACAGCAAAAACAAATGTTTTAATTTAAACGTTTTTGTAGCAGTTTTTAAAACATTTGGAAGTGTTTTAAGTTTTA
Source organism: Gryon sp. ZL-2020 (assembly GCA_022817425.1). Taxonomy (NCBI): domain Eukaryota; kingdom Metazoa; phylum Arthropoda; class Insecta; order Hymenoptera; family Scelionidae; genus Gryon; species Gryon sp. ZL-2020. The sequence continues at coordinate 4,336 of JABFPJ010004170.1, forward strand.
ATCTATCTTTTTAACATCCCTAGGAGAAAAAGCAGTCTGGATATAGTATGGATGCGATCTGGATACCCTTTGCCAGACTATATCCAGACTAATTTTTCCACGCGGGATTGGATAAAACGTCAAAGTGTTTTAAAATAAAACACTTCTTTTTATAGTGTTAATAATTCATTTTAATAATTTATTGTTAATTATTACATGATTACATTACAAATCAATAATAATAAGTTATTCTTTGATAATAATTAATAATTTATCTGGTATTATTTAAGCACACTGCGAATTACGCAACTTTTTAACTAGATATATTGTAATTAATAGTATTACGTTATATTTACAATCATGTCTAATTGAGTTGCTTAATGCTAAATAAATAACCGTCGTGCGATTACAATTGAAGGAGCTATTTCTTGAACTACTTTCATAGGCATTAGTTATCTGTGAGAATGATATGAAAAATATAAGAGGATAAATGAAAATATCTGACTCTATATATATACTTGGTATCAACAGAAAATGAAATTTCGTATCAAGAAATGAAAAAAGACAATTGTTCACCGAATGGATTTGCTTGTGAATCTTTTTGATATTTCCGACAAATTCTGATTGCAAATGTGATTTGCGGAAAAGCTGATTATGGAATAAAGTCTGTTTCCAGTCCGTACTTTAGATGAGAGAAACATAATCCACGAAAATTCCAGATAAGTATGGCCGTATAATGGGGCATAAAACGAGAAGGTTTAGTATATCCAAAAGCGAGAGATAAGATTTAATGTGACTGAAAAGAAGAACATTTATTGATGAGAAATGGTTCATTGTAAGGCAAATCATTTAAATGACCTGATATCAAGTGCTTATCATTATAAGTATCTTATTGCAAATTGCTGTGTTTGAAATAAACGTCTTAACCAAAGTGACGAAACAAAGCCGTTAACTCGCGACGACTGAGTTTGAATATCCAACACTGTAATTACAGTTGTTTCTACTGCTTTATACTTATTTTGTTTATTTCGATAACTCGACAAGTACACAAAGGATATTAATCAATTCTCCGTTTGAACACAAATCCTACAACAGCAACACATAATATGTCGTGGGTGAAACACCTCAAACAATCTTAATTGACGATTTATGGCTTCATTAAGAAGTCGGCGTTGAAAATACATAAAATTTATAACGTTGTTATGAATTCCAAGTTCAATCGTTTTATTTAACTTATGTGACTAGATTTTAATGCAGCCCACTTGTGTTGCAATCGGCGTTAACGTGATAATTAACATTCATTATATAAGCCCTTTGTGGGTGTTATAAACAAACGTATATTAAGGAAAAAAGAATATGAGAGAGAATAATTTGATTAAATTGTCTTGTTTGCAGCGTATATTGACTTCGATACTTAACGAAATAATTCGCATTTAAATTCGACGCGTGTTGTTGGTGAGGGTGGTGGGCCGGAGGCATTGTGTAAGAGATTTCGAAAAAAATGTGAAAGACAAGTAAATGGTTCGTATTTCTATTCAGAGATTCGGGTACTTCGGGTGCGTGTTAATGATTCTCTTAATGGAATTCTTCGCGTAAAAGAGCATTAGGGTTCTTTGTTTGGCAAGTGTAAGTGTGTGTGTGTATACTCCAAGTATGTATATATGTATAGCGAGAAAACACGTGCTACTTCGACGTGATATTATCGTGCTTACTGGCGCCCTGTAATCACAGGTTTGCTGGATTGTCTCGCCGGAAGTGCGCTTAGAAAGAGATCTAACTCAAGCCGCTAACAAACATCAGAAAAGCGTTGAATCGTTTTTGTTCTCATCCTTTTTTGTTTCGTTGTCGTTGTTTTTTCGTCGTTTTCTTTATCATACGTGAAGCGTCACTGATTTATTGTCCTTCTTTATTCATCCATCACTTCATGTTTTATTATCGATTTTGTACTCTTTGGGGAGTTTTACTAGTAATTTATTGTGGTATTGACAGTTGAATTTATTAAACTATTGTTCAGCTTAACGCAAAAAAATGTATAAACTTTTGTTTTATGATAAAATAAATCAAAAGCACGTTTTATGCTTTTCCTTTTCAATAGATGAAATTTAACTTTGCTGTTGTTATCAATTTATTAATTTTCAAATTTATCATTATATTAATACAGTTTGAATAATGAGCTTTTCACTGCAAACTAAATTTGCATCAATTGTGTTTTGTTGAAGATAATAATTGAGTATTTATCTACGTGTCTTTTTTTAATGCACTTATACGCGTTCATGAGATTTTAACATAATTTTCACGTTAATTGAGTTGCATACTAGTTTAATAATGTAATACATTAAGTTCTAATCAAACAATATACTTTGCTTATGTAATTTTGTATAAACCATTAAATATTATTTCCCGAGATGTTATTGCAAAGTTTTTAAAAACAACACTTTCAAAAGTGTTTGTTAATATACATAATAAACTATTATTATGTGGCATATGTATATTTACATGCCTATACCACATTTCAGTATAATTAATTAGATAAATATGAAAAATTTATCAGCATTACTCCGAGATTTTTCTTTTTAATTATTCCAATGTAAGAGAATTTTCACAGAAAAGCATATAGAAGTATTTTTTATTTTCATTTTAATCAACAAAATTTGTTACACTTTGCGCACTGACATGTTTAATTAATAATTGTGAATTTAATAAATATCTATGGTTAAAAGGCAAAAACAGATAACTCCATTTGAATTTTTGTTAAAAAATGAAGATTTAAGTAATCGAAATATTAATTTAGATGTTTTTAAGAATTACAATTTATTGTTAAAACTTTTCTGAGGGCATTCAAAAGTGATCACAACGATGAATTTTGAGTATTTATACATACAAATTGTAATTGTAACTAAAATTTTAACAAAACTCAAAAAATGGAGTTATCTGTTTTTGCCTTTTAGCCACAGATATAATAAATATAATAATATTTGTAGTACATATATGTATTATGTTAAAAACGTTAATCATATTGGCAATGTTATATAAAAAATGTTTGAAGTACATCCGATGTCAAAACAAAGGTTGCGCAATACCTTTAATATATTAACGTTGTTATTACTCCAATTAATTACTCATAAATTTAATTAATTTTATGCAACAGACTAATTATTGCAGAAACTTAATTACCATGATACCACAATCTCATAAACAGTCAATTTTTTGTTGCTACTCAAAACCTGATAATGTTTGAACAGGACTCGAACATATTTCCATATAAATTTCATTTCATTATTAAAACTTAGCATATCAAGTTTTGATAAATATTCTATATTCAAATGAGATTAAGCAAAAAAAGACATTATATTTATCGTTAAATAAACTTAATATAATTTCATGTTTGACTCACTTATTATTTATACATTCTACTTAATATGTAGTCATTCCTTTTATGATATAATTATAAATGAACAGCTTCGGTTACTGAAATATATTTATATACTTTACTAAAATTAAATATCAATTATTCTGTAATGGTAATAGATACCGCAATACCAGGTACGATTGCATAAACGTGGCAAAGATTGATGAAAACAATAAATCTCGTGACGGCATTTTATTTCAGTAATGATTTCAATGATAACGATACTGTTTTTAATTCAATTGAATTGTTGTTCCTGGTGATTTTAATCTCAATGAAAAATGTATTTTTCCTGATCGTCCATTGGTTTCATTATTTTTTATGTTTCGTTCAAAGCTTTCGGTCTGAAAGCGTGATATATATCTGCAATGGTAACGAAATTATGAAAGGGTGAACCGCGATCGATCGTTTGGATTCAGGTTCAATGCGGTTCGTTAACTTGGTTATTAATCACCCTCAACGCATGGACAGAGGCCAATTCAGTATAAAGAGAACAAAAAATATATAAAAGTGGTTTGAACCTCACAGTCCCGCCGGCACTTATAAATCTCAATTGTCAAAAACAATGCGTCAACCTCCAAAAGAGGATAGTGGTGTCGCCCACGCGACAAGAATTTCAAACACGCGGCTGTATTTTCTGCTGTCGTCGTTTTCGTTCTTTGCTTGTGATTACGATCAATAAAGTTATTGACACTTCTTGTAAACCGAATAACGATGTCGATGTAAGTATTTAGAAGATGTTCATATAAAGAGTTCATATAAATAAGTTTCTTCTTTTTTATACGGCGCATATCAATTATTTTTTCTTTTTATACACACTAGATATTTTGTTTATTTTTAATGAACAAAATTAATTAATATATATTTAAAGAAATATGATTTGTGTTATAAGAATCTGTCAATTATCAGTCGAAGATGACAGGAAAGTAAACTTCAATCAAGATTAAAATAAAAACTAAATTCAAAAAAAGATTCAAATATAATCTAAACAAAAATTGTTGATACCCACCTAATTTTTCAAAATTTATTTTTAAACTTTATTTTATGTATTTCAATTAATTTTGAGTTAAAAAATGTGATTAAAAATTTCTTTAGTTAATTTAATCTTTTGCAATTTACACATGTTCGATCGATAGTCGACTGAATCTTGTGACACATTAAATATATGATGTTATTACAGAATTCAATTTATTATTTCATTTTATTCATAAATATGAGATTGACATTTTGGTTACGTACATATTTTTGAGCTCCATTTTTTAGTTTAAGCCCAATATTGCACATATCTAACTAATATATATAAATATAAAAGTATGTTTGTTTGTTTGTTCGAGCGTCATGCAAAATCTATCGAACCGATTTTGTTCATATTTTGAGAGCAACTTGCTGAACTGCTCTAAAGTGCCGTATATATGGAGGTTTCAGTATTGAAGTGAACTAACTACCATTTTGAATTTGGCGTTTTTCAGTTTGATTACAACAGCTAAATTTATTCTAACAACCGAATTCTTATTACTTTAATAAAATTTTAACCATTGAAAGATGGTTAAGTTGGTCGAATTATTTTATTACAATAACATTTTAATTATAAATAACAAATATTATTATTGAGTGACGCTCTAAAAACTCCCTATAAACTCCCTTTGAATTTCCTTATAAGTATGGACAAATTGATTGTTTATAATGAAATCCTTATGACCTCCTTATGATCTCTATACGACCCCCTCACGACCCCCTCACGACCCCTCACCATCCCCTCAGCATCCCCTTACGATCCCCTCACGATCCCCTCACGATCCCCTCACGATCCCCTCATGACCCCCTCATGACTTTTTCGCGACCCCCGATATGTTTTTCGTTTTGCTAGGAAAATTAAAAATTTTCTATAAGTAGCCGACAGTCTACTTATAAATTTAAACTTATTTTAAACATCAATAATAACATAAATTTACTTTAAAAGCATACTGATATTGATTAAAATGAATCAATTTGCATATAATTAATAGTTTTTAAATGTTTTGTTTAGTGTAAAAGCATAATTGTTGGCAATATTTGAAGAGAAAAAGTTATAACCTAAACATGTCAAAATAAAAGTCTTTCATTATTTTAAAACGAAGTCATTTATATAATTGGCGATTGTCTTAAATTATATTATTTGATCTAAGGAATCACGTACAAAAATTTTTTTTCATTTAAATATTATTGTTTTCGAGATATTCAGGTGGCTCGCATTAGGCTGCGGCCCGTAATATCCGCCGCTCCCGTATCTTTTTATATATTTGATTGAAATAGTTTATTAATTCAAATAATATAAATTGAAATTTAACTTGGTTTGTAGTTTTTTTCCAAATTTATTTGATATAAATATTATAAAAATGTAATATCGCAGAATTATTGGACTTTAATAAATTAATTACTCTTTTAACGTTTTGATATTTTTATTTGTCTTAATCAGAACAAAAAATAATAATTACACAAATTAATAAATAATGACAAAAAAACAGGTTGATAAAATATTATAAAATATATAAATAATTTTTAACTATTTGTATTCATCAGTTATTTTTTTAAACACTTACATGTTCCAACGTGGTGTTCTATTTGCAGAAATTATTCACACTAATTATTATAATAATAATTAGTCAAATAACTATTATTATTATATTAATTTATATATATAAACTTTCTCTGTATATACCATTTATCTCTATAAATGCAGTTGGAATTGTTTATTTATAATTAATTTTAATATAATGAATTTGATATAAAGTGTGTATAGCTTCTGTAGTTCGTATGAAGTTTTCTGACGTGTATTTATTTACGAATACTAATTTGAGCGTGTTAGTGAGTTTTAAGGGAAATTTTATTTTTACAATGAGATTAAACATTAATTAATGAATTTATATGCATAACTTGAGGCATCTTAATATAAGCATTTTTAAACTTTCATTAAAATACAATTTTATTAATTTATAGAATTAATTCTAATATATTTTCGGTGAAATTTAAATAATACTAAAAATTGAATAGATTTTGACTTTGAAATAATTGTTTCTGAATGAAAATCTTGTATACAATGGACATGTTAAATCGGACCAAAAAAGAATGACGTATTTAGAACACGAAATCAAGCGCGATAGAATTCCTTATATTCCTTGTCCTGCGCCCTCGTCTTTCGTATTCTATTCTGTGCTCCTCTTGCGACAGGAATGTATTGTACAGCACTATTCCCTAGTATTTTATCGCAAAAAGGAAGATCCCTTTGCGACGTCTCGAGTCGTTACCATTCCCAATTCCCTTTCCTTCTTTCTTCCGGTTGCCTCTAATGACGTATTTCCCGCTATATTGGTTTCCTGCGGCGCTGACGACAATGATGACGCGAACAGTTACCTACAAAATGGAAGGGGAAGGGAGGATCGTGATCGAAACAATGCTCGATAAAATACCGCTGTTTTGTTCGCGATCAAATTGCCTTTATCTTTGTTCATTTGTAGTAAAACTACTGCAATCCAGTTGTAAAACCTGTGCCTTTTATGAACACTCACTGCTTTTCAACGATCTATTAAGTTTATTTTCCATTTTAACAGTAGATAACGTAAGTTCTGTACGTATCTATAAAAGGTGAAAGTGACTATATTTTGATTTTATTATTAACAATAAGATTTTAGTGCAAAGCTAAGATTAATATACTTTTAATAAAAAAATCATGATTTTAAGCCATATAGCATGTACTTTTATTATTTCTACAATGATAGATTTCAATTTGTAAATTCCGGAAAAGATGTAAATTAAAGTCAGGTAGCTTTTGTTGGATGATGAGTATCTGTAGTGATGGAAAAGAAGAAACGCAGATGAAGAATATGAGAGAGAAAAGGCTGATTTCGTAGGGTAGAAAGACGGCAATCCGATGTAGAAGGGGTCGGATCAATTGAAAGTAATCCCTCGAGTAGAGTCTCCCGCTTCGTAGAGCATGAAATTCTTCCTGTGCTGTTTCTCCAGTGACGGCTAGCTGTGTGAAAGAACAGTACTCAAGAAGCTATATATGTATCAGTCTGTCCACCGTCGATGTTTTCGATCTTTCCTAATCGTTTCTTATCCAGTGAGGAAAAGAAGAAGCAGAAGAAGAAGAGAAAATGGGAATAAGGGCCCCAGACATGCCCTCTTGATTCGAGCCAATTACATTGGTGGTTCACAATTCAATTTTGTTCCGGTATTTTTCCTCTCTCTTTCTTTCTCTGTCTGCATTTCTTGTACAGTGCGTCTGTTTCAATTATTAGTCGGTTCATATTTATAATTATCTTACAGCGAGTAAGACTTTCTCGACTACTTATTTTGTGAACATTCGAAAGATCTTTCATTTCGACAGTTACATTTTTCTTTAAATACGATATTACTTGAGTTGGTTTACGGAAAAATAAGTGGAATTATTCGTCTAATAAGAAAATATAAACGTCAAGATATATATTTCAAGAGGCAAGTTTGCAATTTTTGAGCGGCAAATTAGATTTCAAAGAAATGTGGCTATATGTCAGTATATTAATTATTTAACTAATTGAATAACTCAGTTATTTAATTTTAATCACTGAATTATATCATACTAAATATATAACTAAAACTAAAACATCATAATAATCATACTAAATTCTAATTTAGTATGAAATGTTTATAGAAATTTCCCGTTTATGTTAAGATTTATACAGTAGATAAATGTTCTTGTGACAGAAAACAGTTATCCTTTAATAAAAAGTTTATGTAAAGATGAGAAGTTAACGCCAATTCATGCGTAAAGCCGATAAAAACCAATCAATCCCTCACACTCTCCGTATGAGATTGTTAGAAAAACACTATAAATAGTTTTTTATACATTATTAGATGGTAAATTTGAATATCTGCATTTTGTATGCTCAAGAAACAATCTAGATTGTAGTTTTACTTTATTTGAAGATGCGTGATAATCAGGTTAGATGGCAGGAAACTGACTGATCTCGACTCATATTATTCATAAATAATTTAAACATAAATGTTATTAATTAATAAAAAAGGAAAATATTGATTTTTGTCGCGGAAAAGCATTGACACTGTCACTTTAAGGTGCTATAAGGTTACGTTTGCCAGTTAATTATCGCGCTTGCGCGTCTAATACAATGAAATCGACTGTGGATCTAATGAAGTAGATAGTAATTTTTGTAAGTTAGATTTTTAAAATAACTATTAATCAAACAGCAATTTACAATTAACGATCTAGATTTTTATTTTAACAATCTATTTGGATGAATGCACGGTCGATGATATAAGCAATAATTTTATATTTTATTTTATACTAACTATTGGCGCATTTTTATATAAATTATATATATATATATATTTTATATATTATATATAATTATTATATAATTTTATATATATAAAATAGAATATTTATATTTTTTATGAAAATATAAAAAATGCATTTTTTATATATATCATTTTATAAAAATGTTATATAATATATAAAATGTATATATAATTTATATAAAAAAGCGGCAATAGTTACGATATAATAAAATATAGAATTGTAGTTGATATCTTCGTCCGTGAGGGTAAATTACAGAGATTTTTGATAGTTCTAATTTTAAAAATTCTTTAACATTCCAATGTTTTTAAAGTATAGGCTAAGTAAAAGTATGACAATAAAATAGTCACATTTGCAAAAAAATGTGACTATTGTGACTACAAAAAACAAGGAATAATTATAAATAAATAAAAAAGGTTAGTAATAAAAAAATGTATAATTAAACAAGAAAAAAATATTGGTATTAACCTGTAATATTATTTAAGTATGTCGAAGTAAATATATAAAATATAACTATATTAAATCTGTAAAAAATGTATCATGTCAAATTATCAATTAGCATTTGACATTTTATTATTTTTAATGTCATTTTAATGCCATATTATAAATTATCAAATTAAAAAACTGCGGGCGCAGCGCGCAAAATATTGTAGTTGTTACCTAAATTTAAATAAATATTTGTTGATACTATAATTATGTAAAATTAAATTAACAGTCGATAAAATGTATTCACATACTTTTTTCGTTTCAAACACTGGTGTACTTGTGATTTTAAGAACTATTCATAGAATTCGCAAACATACTTAATATATTTAAAAAATATCCTTACAGACTAATAAGTCTGTAAGGATAATAAGAAAATGTATTATGCTTGAAAATAATTATGGAATTAATAAAAATCATATTGAATTTATGAAGAAGTGATTACAATTTTTATCTTCATAAATATAAGTTTCTCAAAATATATATTTGCATTTATGTGTAATATAAATCCGCTCTAATTTTACTCGAAGATTTTATAAAATATTTTTGACCAACGTAAATCACTTCTTCTTTAAAAAATTCTGTAAAAAAGTCTGAATCAAAGATAAATACATCATTACACTGACAATCATAAAACCTGAAAATGTGCAATTTTCGATTGAATTATTACTGTTTTGAATAGCATTCTGAATCCATCAGCAACCCGAGTAAAAATAATTCTGGTTAAATTTGATCAAAATTGATAAAATCCGGAAAATCAAATATTGATCATATTTGATGAAAAAAACGAGACAGATTTTGATCAAATTAGATGCTCACTACATAAATTTGTATAATTATAATTATATAAATAATTAAA